>JAOXNN020000021.1:7008505-7019404 GCA_028571205.2 Hydropsyche betteni
CCCCACTCACGACTGAGAACGTTGAGCTACTCGCACTTCTACAGTGAAGTATGCAAGAGTGAGATGCGAATATCTACATACATTGAGCTCAACGCTGTGTTTTACTCGAATTTATTCACAAAATAGCTTAGATGTGCTCGATAAATTCTGATTATTATTAATATTATTTTTAAATCAATGCGTAAATATATTATGGAGGAATACCTAAAATCTTAACCTTGTATTTATTATAATTATAAAGATATTGGTGGTTATTAGAGCAATGTGTAGAAGATACACATCACCGGTAAGAAAGGTTAACAAAACCACAGCCGATGTTATTAACATCGAGCCTATATACTTGTGATTTTATATTTAAAAAACCGCACAAATCGCGATCGGAAATTTCCCATTAGACGTCACAACGTCCGCCGAATCGATATTTCGATTCCCATCACTTTTCGGGTCCGGTCATCCGTCATTGTTAACAAGGATCCGATGATGGCGTTTGCTGTATAAGCGTTCCCATTTCGGTTATCTGCGTGCTGATGCTCTCCAAGCACCTACATAATGACGTCCATTACCTAACATTATATACAGCCTGCGGACTTAACTGTTGGAATGGACGTTGCATGGCCGCCGGTACGATAGTGACAATTTAGTTGGGTGGGGTTTTTTTATATTGATTAATTGGAGGCTTCGTCGGTGTGGTGTTGAGATGTGTAACGTTATATGGTCTTTGTGAGTTTGATCGTTTACGTTGCGAGATTTTAGGGCGCTTTGTTTGTTTTGTATGATATTAATAGCGTTATTGTATTGAAACTTAATAATTGAAATGCTTTAATTGTGTGTATTGTGTGCGTAGGATTTTCGTAACTGAATAATTGTAAATTCAATGTTCGAAACGGTACTGGAATAATAATTATTGTATACACAATTCGAGAATGAATTTCGGTTCATCGAACATGTGTGAAAATTTTATTTTCAATTTGAAAATATTTTTAGTTTCAAGCCAATTTAAGTCTTCAATCGTTTTTATATTGCAATGAATTGATTTTTTTTGCATCAATAGCTGTTTAAAGAGTTATATAAAATTTAGATCAACATTTAAATTTATTTTTTCGAAAATTTTCAAAACTAACTATTCTACGAAATATTCCAATAAGAGATTGCGAGAACAAAACAAAACGAAATTCTTTTCATCAAAAAATTAACATAAATCACACGAATGAACGGCGAAAACATCCGAATTTGACAATATAAATCACAAACATGAAAATACATTAAATCGAAACGGACATTCGATAAAAATTCCATTAATATTTTTTTGTCCCGGGAATAAATCAAAAACGACTCGGACGTATAAATCACCTGGCGGGCGACGAGAGACGTAACAAAGCTTCCCGCCGATTTTTCAAACTATTGAAATCGCGATCGATACGGCCGCTATCTTAATCGCTTTAAGATTGGCACGTGAAAAATGGCAGTTTTTCACCGTCACGGCGAAAACCGAAATCCTTCCCCGCGACGATCCGTTTCTATTATACAACACTCGGGCTTTATCTTGGGCGAGAGCTTTTTCTCCGGCGACAGTTCTCTCTTTTCGCTTTCGCGTGTTTTGCGAGTCGGTTGGTTTTAGATTGATGGAAATACGACGGGAAATCGTTCTTTGGGAATGCAGGCGATTTTCGGATGAATGCCGACTTTGTTTCCGTTCGAATTATGTGAATGGGTGGATCAGATGCGATAAGAACGTCGAAAAGTTAATTATGATCTATATAATAAATTTCTAGATCATATAGTATCCAAATCAACATAGAAATATGATTTGATACATCTCTTACGTTCTAAATTCACTCTTTAACACGTCAAATTCAATCCTTTTCACATCAAATTAAATGCTTTTTAGATCAAACCCAATCTTTTACAAATCACACTCATTCATCGGAAATGTATTACTAATTGTAAGATCATTTTCAATGTATTATAATAAATGAAATACAATATTTCCTTCAACTTTGATAATTCAGTTGATGATTTTATGAATTTTTACAAGAATATGAACTTGTATTACTGTCGATTATTTTGACCTAATTGATACTTATTTCTTATCTTATCTAAACCATAGTCTTTAAAAAATCTTTGTATAAAACAAAAAAATACATTTTCATTAGATGGGTTTGATTTGAAATTGGATGGATTGGATTTGAAAAGGCTTGAATTTGATTTTTAAAATGCAAAATTTTGGTTTAAGATTATGATATTTGATATGAGAGGTCTGTGTGACAGAAAAAAGATTTTTTATGTACTATTAAATTTTGATACTATTATATTTCTATGTATTATGATAATAGTCAATTTCTACCTGTATATCTATTTGTAGTGATACTTAATTTAATAAAAATATTTCCCTTCATTAGAATTTTCGTTTAATTAATGTTCAATGTAATAATCATTCTTTTCTCAGTAATCTCATGAAAAATGCTTAAAATTTAATTTAAGTATCCCCTATATATAATAGCGAATTTCTGTGTGTGTGTGTCTGTCCGTCTGTATGTCTATTCGATGACGCTCGCGACTTTTTTTCCTTTTTTTTATGATGTTGATAATGTCACAAACAAATAACACATAAAATATTTTAATTTTATTAATTAAATATTAAATATTCAAATCGGGTACACATTTCGGGTTTTCACAATTTAACGTTATCGGTTTCTTAACAAAACCACAGCTGATGTTATTAACATCGGGCCTTTATACTTGTATATATTGTTGCGAATTCGAATATTTGACAAAATTAAACCATCGATTCAATCTAAATATTGATATTTTATATTGCCGAACTGGACGAAATTTACGAGAACATAACGCTACTCGCATGAAAGCGGAATACAAGCCGTTAAGAGTCCGACACCGTTTCGCCAACTATCGCAATTGGAAAATTGAACGCGATTTCGATGCAAACGAGCACCTCTTTTCACACCGACGACAATGCCCGAATTTATCGCATCGATCCCGACCAATATCGGCCGCAATCGGACAATGGGATCGGCGGTAAAAATTATTGAAAAATCTACGATCAATGGGAACACCGCCGTAAAGTGCAACGACTATGACGATTCGAAGAAAGTGCCATTGTCGATCGGCCATTCGGGAATATCGGGCATTGAGGAAGGAAGGAAGTTTAAAGTACGCCTGAACAGGAAGAATGTGGGTGGATTGTGAATTTTGAATGCGCGGCGGGAATTCAATTCGGCGTGGAAATTCGAAAGGTTTAGTGTGTTTTATGTTTTCAATTTGATCGTGTTTAACAGTGTCGTTGCTAGTGTGGTAATTGTCGTTTCAATTAGAAGCCGCGTTGAGGAAGCAATCGACGCTGCTGATTCACGTTAATTGTGTCTGAGCGGAATCGAGCAATATTAACTGGAACGTTTTCATTATTAAATATTGAACTAGAGGTGAAATTTATTGCAGATTTATATTATTTTATAATATTAAAATGTGCAGAATTTTTCGATATATAAAGTTTGAAATGCCATATAAATATCATGAATAAATACTATCAATTTCGAAATTTGAAGAATCTATAAGTTGAAATTGAATAACATAACATATAAAGCATTTTTATTGAATCGAAGAGATATTTTATCAAGCAAACGATTATATTTAGACGACTTTTTAATTTAATATAACATGATCAAAAAAAAATAATAATTCGTACAATATCAAATCACCGTATCATACACACAATTTCATCAAATCGACCCGCCAAAAATCCGAATTTCCATGAAAGACGCCGAAAGCTCCGTTTCGCCGAACTCGATACAAATGAGAAAATCAAACACGTGGACTCGTCCCGGCATTCCACCTCAAAAAACTCAAAAAATTCAGAAGCGAACAAACAAACAAATAAATACAATAAAAAACCCCGCCGCAACGACTCGCCCTTTAGCGGCTTCTGGTCCGCATCGGCGACTCGTCTAATAATTCCCCGAACACTTCAAAGGGACAAAAGACCGAGCCGGAAGACCCTAAGGATCCGCAGCGGGGTCCGAGAAGGGCTCGGCGGGGTGGAGGTCTTGCTTTGTAATTTGCGACGCTTAATTAAATCTTCGGGCCGTTCGATCCCGCTCTCGATAATCGCCGAAGGGACCGTGTTTTTCTAGGTGTTGTCTTTAGCCGTGTTCGGGCCCTTTGTCCTTTGTTTGTCGATTTCGACGGCGTTTGTCGGCTTACAGTAATCCGAGGGCGTCTTTCCCGAGCGCTGGAGACTCTCGGAAATTCCTCGGAATGAGAAAAAAGATCGTCTGCAGAGTGTGGAGGGGAAAAAAGACAACCGAGGCTTATCCGTTTTGGAGAAAATTAAATTGTTGCGAAAATATTCCGCCGTGAGGGCGGCATAGAGAAATTTCATTATAACGAAACACTCTCCGACGATAAAAAAATCAAAACAGAGATATGTGCATCGATTTATTATTGCTACAGGCGTTATTTAGAATATTAAATTTTCGCTTTTATTGAAACGTCCGTTTCATCACAATGTTGTCACTTCAGATCTATCACAATTAGGGATCCCAAATATTCGTGAAATCAATTATCCGGATATCGAATATGAAATTGGCAAAATATTCGGATAATCGAATATTCGAAAATGTGATTCACTAGTATAAAGGCCCGATGTTAATAACATCGGCTGTGGTTTTGTTAAGAAATGGAAAAAGATAAAATGTGAAAACCCGATTGTGTGAACCCGAAATGTGTAACCGATTTGAATATTTAATATTTTATTAATAAAATCAAAATAGTTCATTTGTTATCTGTCATCGGTGATTATATACATGTATAGGGGATGTATTTGTGACATATAGGCAAAGCCAGTAGTTAGTAGATAATAAGCATCATATTATAGACGTTAAAATAAGACGATAAGATTATAGCCGTTATTATAATTTCTATAAAGACTAAATTCGGAGCTCGCGTTATAGCCATTCTCGTGTAGTGATTATATCCATTATGTTTGAACGGCATACAGGCTAAATTAGAACGATATACAAACAAACACAGACATCTGTCATCGGTGATTATATACATGCATAGGGGATTTAAATATTTTTTCCACTGCGTAATAATCGACGTATTGCATAAGTCAGTAGAGACGCTTTCATAAGCATGATATTAAAAACCATATACGAATGAAGAATAATTTTACAGACGCAAAAAAATAATCGTATCGACGCGTCGTTTTAAAGTCGCAAGTGTCATCGAACAGACACAGACATACAGAAATCCTCTATTATATATAAGGGATTAGATACTAGCGGTGGTACCCGGTGTTGCTCGGGACTATCTCTTCGCTTGCATCTCCATTGTTATCTAATTCGTTACGTATCCTAAACAAAAATATCAAAAAATTCTGAATGTCGAGATATCATCATCAGAACTATAAAGACGATTGTATTACCAAAGAACTTTCTAAATTATGCACTTAAAAAAGCAAGAATAATATCCGATTAATTTTATAAATATTCGAACTTACGAATATTAAAAAAGGTACGAATATATCCGGATACCGGATAAACGGATATTCGATTGGGACCCCCAATCCGGATGGGGCCATCTCGAGAGCCCTCGACTAATATTAATCACGATGATTTAGCTCGCTAATTTGCGGTCGATCGCCGGGCGGCCATAACGCGATTTGACACCGGCCGCCGAACAAACGTTCAAATTAATGAATTGCAAACACGGTCGCCATTGCCATTGCCATTGCCTCTGCTGTTGTACCACTGCTCTGCAATCCGTATGCAATTCGATGGTACATTGCAGTGCGGTGCAGTTGCAGCGACCGACCATAAATCAGACGTTGCATGCACGTGCGAACGTCCCGCAAAATGCACCATAAATACTATGGTCTACATATTAAGGGTACAGTTTCAAATCTCGGTGTTGTGGAAAATTGGAAATGATTATATATTTCGGAAACGTTGAATTGAATATGAAGAAGCGGTGCTAAGCAATGAGCAATGTGTCTGACTTATGAAAGTTTTCGATTAAGCGAAATTGGATGCGGTGTATGTGAAGTTTTAATCGGTTTTTTTTTTTTTAGTTTTAAAGGCCGATTTATTTCGGTTTAATTGCGCCCGAGACGTTCCTGTTCGAGTTCTGTAAAGAGCGTCGATAAATTTTCTCATTGTCTGTGTTTAAGAAGCGTACTTTGAATGAAAAGTATTGTTCTCCAGTGTATTGTTTTAATATTGTTTTGTTGTTGTTTTTATTGGTTTCCGGAATTGTTGACATTTTTTTTTGATGCATTGAAAATTATAGATTTGTAAAATTATATAAAATTCACATTATTAAACTATTACACACCTATCTTATTTGAAATTCGAAAAATTTCAACAAACTCATAATTAGAATAATTTTGGAAACTATATACAAGTACGAACTTTACGACTTTTAATAAAGTAAACACGCGAGTTTTTCGTTATATTTTCAACTCTAGCTTAATTTCTGACAATTTAAACTTCATTATTATGTAATACCAACAAGAATACACCCAATCCTCTACGCCACCCAATACACAGTTACGAAATAACACAGTTCAAAAAAGAAGAATCGATTTTTTTTTACACGATTTTTTCACATTAACATGGCATATATAAAAAGTATCATTATACTACAATGGTAGAATTTGGTGCAAGCCACTATACTGTTTTAATTATATGCATGAATTATAGTTATTCAATAAAAAAAATCTATGTTTTTTGATGATTTTACATTGCGAAATTTTTTATAGAGTATGAAGTTCTATCCAAAGTATTAAGTATTAAGAAGTATGGAAGTTCTATCCAAATATACTGATGGAACATATCTCCAATTTTTGTGTGGTTAGCATTCATTTTTTTATATGCTAGTCTCAAGAACGTATAAAAATAGGATTCGGCGTACTTGGTTTCATATGTAACTAAAATCGTCCAATAAACACATCAGATCATAAAAACCAACCGCAAATACATCAAAAACCATTAAATCCCCTAATTACACACTGAAAAAAAAAAAACAAACATCAAAACCCACTCGGCGGTTTCTCACTCGAGAGCGAATCTTCCTCGCTTTCGCAACACACATGCACGTTTTTCCATTTTAATTTTTCCGCTAGTCGACTTCAGCTGAAAACTGCATGGCGTGCTGAAAGCAGCCAGATTGCTGCGCACACACGCCGAGCTGCAGATATTTGTTTACCCCTGATGCAAGGGGAATTGCATATAAAAGCGGCGCAGTTGCAGTTTATTCAGCGGTTCAAAGTCAAATCAAATGAATGCCAAACAGCCGACCCGGTTGACGTTTTTAAATTGGAACTGCAAACCGTGTGTGTTTGTGGGAATGTTTTGTTTGCGGTTTTTTAGACGTTTTTTATGGATATAGTGGGAAATTAGTGTGGGGATTTGGTGTAGGTATGGTTGTTGGATCGGGTTTAGGTATTTAATGAAATCGTATAATTTGAAACGTATACTATTATATTTTATAATTATCATATAAAGCTTATATAAAATCTATCGCGAAATTTTTAGAAACAAAGTAATTTTCATGTCGCATTTCAATGAATTAGTGATTTAATTTATTCGCATTATAATATGACATTCGGTTCAGTTTATTGATGAAAAATAAAACATTAAACCTGATTGGGTCAAAATTTTTTATTAAAATATATCACAATGAAAATAAACATGATGTTTGAATTATAAATCTAGATAATATGTTTTTTACATTATTGTGAACAATGACGATTTAAATTGCACTCGATTAAAAGTAAATACCGAATTTTATTTTATGTTCATTTCAAACATATGCAAATTTTCAATGTATGAACAATTAAAAAAAATGGGATATGCTATAAAATATTTCAAAGAGATTTATTAGATTTTACTATTGAAATTCATACTATGAAACTCGACCTCTTTTCTGAAAATTCCATATTGATTTTTATGACGAAATAAAATTAAATGGAACGTAAAATTTTTTAAATGGATTCGAGCGTCCCCTACGAGTGGCCTATCGATCAAATCGCAGTGATGACCGTATTTGGAGTACTTTTTCACGATGAAAATCACCGGATTTTCAGCTGAAAAAATCTTCAGTGTTCACATTTTTTGTGCATTTCACATTTTTTTTTACATCGCTCCATTCACATTTCAACGTAAAAATCATCGCTAAATGGAGTGATTGACGTGCGCTACTTTCGGTACACGATTTCAAAAACGAGCACTATATTCATCAGAAATATTATAATATTTGCATGAAAACAACGAAATCTTACCGAACAATTAAAAAAGTTTTCACACAACGAAAATTAATCCTGACAACAATCAACCAAATAAGCCGACGAAGTTCAGAATAATCACTGGCCCCGGACAGTCAAATGTTTGAGTTAGACAACTAGTAACGATTTTATTAGTTGCAGATTAAACCGTTTACAACGAATCAAAACTCTGTGAACTTTCAGTGTCGACAAATTGGCACCCACCCACCCACTGGGAACTCGACGTGAGCTCGACTTTCAGCACTTAATTAAAACTCGTCTCCCGACGGTGTTAATTAACCCCGCAACACCATCGCCGAGGAATTATCTGATTTCCACGTGGGGAAAAAACGTGTGCATTTTGTACTGGGCGGCTGGGAAGTTGAGCTTCCGGCGGTTTTTCGCTGGTTTATTAAAAGTTTCTGTTTGTGAAAGCCGACGGGTGATGTGAGTCGAAAATGTTTTTAGTCATGAACAATCTTCGGGTAGTTTCAGAGCGTTTGAAGCGTGTAAGATTATTTTTGGAATTTATGAAAAGTCTTGTGGTTAATTTTATTTTTGAAGGCTGAGGTCTGATTGCATTATATAAACAAAAAATAATTCATGAGATTTAAATATTGTTTCCGAGAATTTTACATTTTTTGATTATTTTTTACTTTCATGAAAATTAGCATTTGACTATTAAAAATAATATTTTTTGTCCGCATTTTGCATTCGAAAAATGTTTATAATAAATAAAAATTCATTATGCATTATTTAAAAGCAATATTTTCAGTAAAACGTTATAACATAATATTATATCATTATCATAAAGAATCATACATTTTGATGGTTTTATTACAAACAATACAGCTTTTGAACTTCAAATTTAATCTTATACAAATTAAATTCAACCCTTTCCAAATCAAAATCAACCTTTTACAGATAAATATTAAGTATCGGAAATATAGTTAGGGCAATATTAGACAAGAAAAGTTATATTTTTGTTTAAGCATAAGAACTTTTAAAATTACCGTTGAAATTTTCAAAATAAAATTGAAAAATATATTGGATCCATTAATTATAATACATCCGGGCCTCGTATAACACGGTTTTATATAACATGGATGTATAAATTGTGGCATATTTTTTATACAAAACGCTTTATATAACACGATTTAAGGAAAAAAAATTAATATGTTTAATTTGTACATCTATGAAATGTTCCATGACATTAAATTTGAAATTTTTTTTATTGAAAAGGATCCTAGAATAGAAAGAAGTTCGAAATTCAAGAAGGAATTACAACAGATTTTGGAACCTCATAAGGAAATACGTTAAGATTTATACGCTAAAATCAGACAATCGCTTATTACCGAATTTTTAAAGACTAAAACCACAAGAAATCCAGAGCCCTCTGATGATGAAAACTTACAACCGATCTCGAAAAAGAATAAAACATATAGAATTCTAAGTGATAGCGATGATGAATAAATTCTTTATTGTATTATTAAAGTTTTTTTTCAATAAATATGTACATGTATATTTGTTTATTTAAAAAAATAAAGAACATATTCATATAAACTATCTGTTTTTTTTTTTGGAACGCGAACCCTAATTTTGTATGAACTTCAAACCTTGTATAACACGGATTTGTATTACACGACATTTTTGTGGAACCATATGACCGCGTTATACGAGGCCCAGGTGTATATACAGAAATCGAAGCAAACTTTATATAAATCATATAAAATAATTTAAAACAGGAAGAGTGTAATGAAGTTGTTCGCAAAAATGCTAACTAAAAAAATACAATTACGCGATCGCCGAAAGGGGCAGTAATCGGAATGGTTTTTTCAGACCGAAGAATTCAGAGTCCTTCAGCAACGCATAATTTACATGAACATATTATAATATCTATATAAACGCTAGGGCCGCGATTGACTAATGGGCCGACGAAGAGTCTGATGCCGAATTGCGTCATGGTCGTATATCAGTCGGCGTTGACCGCTTCGGCGAACCGAAATCAGCTGAAAATTCGATTCCGGAATTCCAAGATGAGAATTGTTGGATAGTTTGCTGGGAAGTTATATGGGACAGTGGTGTTCAATCTGGCGCCTTTTGAATTCGTTGCTGATATTTTATGAAAGGTAAATTTTTACTTTTTACTAGCGCTGTTAGGTCATTACATGAAAAGTGAGGCAAAAATCAATCGATTTTTTTATTACTTTAAAATTAAATTAATTAAAATTTTCAATACTGAACTTGTTCAATTATGGGTGAAGCTTGTATGTATAATATTATATACATATTACATATTATATGCAGTGGTGTAGTGCTAAATTTTGAAGTACCGGTACGCTCGATTTTGCACAATTTTTACAATACATTTTTACATAATTAAGACGCTAAGGTCGAAAATGCTACATGCCGGAAGGCTTTAAATTTAATCTTCATATTCGATACATTTTAGACAGAGCACGAGTCTCGTTTTATAGAGTCAGCCGATTGGCGGGCAGACAGTGGGGTCTTAAATTCGGCCACCTCAAATGTATGTATTCGGCAATTTTTGTATCTATTGTTTCATATGCTGCATCTGTCTTTAATTGCAAATTCAGCGGAGTAGTTCGCCTCGCGCTTCT
>JAOXNN020000021.1:7040177-7050508 GCA_028571205.2 Hydropsyche betteni
ATTTTAAAAAGGAGTTGCTCAACATGAGCAGCCTGTTTGAAAACCTGATTGCCTGGGCCCGCATTGAAATGAACAATGGTCATTTTACCGAAAAGCAGCTAGATGTAAACAGCCTGGTGAACAAAGTGATGGGCCAGGTGGAATTTCATGCGGCTGCCAAAAAAATCCGCATCGAAAATTTTAATTAACACTTTTCCCATATTCAAACACGTCGAAATAATAAGAGACGCGCCCGCGCTAAACGAAGCCGAGATGAGCCCGCGAATCTCAGGAGACAATTAATTTCGAGTCGCAAGTGGTTTCGACAAGTTTACTTGTCACTTTTCATGATATATACGAGCGAAGGCCGGAAAATCGGCGAAAATTTAATTTAATTTTCCGCGACGCGTCTCCAGACGCGCCATTCCGTATACCGGCGCTGGAGGAATATATTGGATGTGCGATACGCGGAAAATTATGCAAGCGAAATGACGTAAATTTCGCACGAGTCTATTACAATATAGCCGAAATTAGTTTCCGATGTAAATCGAAATAGTGAAACGAACATTGCTGCCCGAATAAACTGAAACGTTCGTCATTAGAGATTATTGCTCCGGCATAATAAAGCCGTATAGGCCGATCGAGTGTGCGATATCGTTTTCATATATTTGGGTCGATTTTGTATCGAAAGTTTCGTGTTGTGGGGCGGGTGATATAAATGGTGTTTTCAGGTTTTTCGTTCGATCGCTATTTTTGTGTGGAGCGTCGATTTTGATATAGCAGAATAATGTCGTTTGAGTTTGGATTGGAATATTTTAATTTTAATTCTAACAGAAAATGAATGTCTATAAAAATGTTAAATGTTTAATGCCAGTTTCGAATTTCGATGGAATTTAATTCAACACATTCTTCAAATTTGTTCACAAAAAAATATATGTCGTTTATACTTTGAATAAAAATACTGGAATATTTTAATTGAAAATCTTTTCAGCTGTTTTCATAGTGATATAACAAATTTACACCTTTTTATATAAATTTTCAATTGATCTAAAAATTTGAATTTTTAAAGAATATAATAAATTTGTTATATAAAATTTTTCTCAAATACAATTTTTGCACATCAACGTAAAAACATTCATGCACCTTTTCCTGGAGCACTTAAGTATAATAAATATTTTATATATAACAACTTAAGTGCAAGCTTGCAGGCCTTTAAGACGAAATAGCTTAATACGTTTTTCAAGTTAGCAAAATTGCACAGAGTTTCGGAATAAAATATTACTTTTAATAACGAATAAAAAATGCATGAATACACGTATGTAGAATGAGTACGGCTATGTTTTAAGGGTTTTGAAAGCACTCACTTTCGAGCGATGTTTTCAATGTTTTCGCCCCGCACTTAAGGTGGTCGACATAAAGGCTGCCCTTTTGGGATGAATAATTTTCATCGCAGGAAAAATGTAAGAGGTCCATTTTCTTTAAAATGTTCTTGGAAGAACATCGATTTTCACCAGGAAAAATTTATTATTTTTAAATAAAAAAAAAAATTCACCACATATGTTCATATCGAAATATTTATATCAAATCATAAAATATTTTAAATAATTATTCCTATATGAAACTTTGATATTAAAATCATTAAAACTTATGAAGATGAATTGATCTTACATCATTTTAATTTTTATAGCAGTACTGTTTTCTATACATTATTTTATTGTTATTAATTCGTGAACTAGTTTTTTTTTACATAATACATCGTTTCGTTCTAACTGTTTCGATTGAAGTAAAAATAATTAAGGCTATTTTGTCAGGTTTCCTTTAAGTAAACTTTTCGAAATTGTTTGTGCGAAGTATAAAATATAATATATTTTACGTACAGTGGTTCGAATAGTACGAGAAAAGTCACAAGAAAAAGTTTGTTCGTCGCGCGAAATAAACAGAAAACTTTTCCATTTAATGTCGTCGCTGCCAAGTCGAAAAACTTAGAAAGTCGAACGAAATTTAAATAATTCAAATTATATGAAATATTTTCAGTATTTTTCCTTCTTAAATTTAAATAAGATATATTTAGGTAATTGCAAGATTCAATTCTCAGATATTTATATAAAATATGATATTAAATTTTATGAATTTATATTCTAAACGAAAATAATATTACATAAAATAAATGAACTAAGACTTAACGACCGATATTAACACAACTTAGTATTGCTCAAAAGACCTTTTCCCAAAGGAAATCGAACAAATAGACAAAAAAACATCCCAAAATATAGAACGGACGATGGTACGTAAGATGAGTTCGTTTCCGAAGCGCAAAAACGAGCGAAATTCGATTAATTAGCCTAACGTGAGCCGACGGTTGGTCACCCCTGCCCAGCACACGTGCTAGGTATTTAGGTACAACTGGGCACATTTAGGTACTGGGTATGTTTAGGTGTGCGACCCTCTCACTACTAACTACGGAAAATGTTCAAACGGCTACCATATGGCCGAAACGAGACATGTCCAATTTAATTTCGTTGCCGGAAAAATCGCGATTCGTGCCGCGGAATTTCCGCGAAAATTTTTCACAATGTGCAAATCGGAATTCGAAAATTCAGTTCTTTTTATATTTAATGTATTTAAAGGATTGTCATTATCATTATTGGGTTAGTGTAATTTGATTTGTAATTTATTTTTATATACTGCAGTGTAATGATCCATTTGGATGTCGTAAAAATATAATGTTTTTATTTGTTTTTATAAAAAATATCATTATATTTACAGCTTTCACGTTTCAAATTCAACCTTTTAAACTTCAAAAAGGACCTTTTACAAATCAAATTCAATCAAAAAATTTCATTTATTTATTTATGATTTCTAAAAAAATTGTAAAGAAAAGTTTGGTATTTATGTTCAGTTCGATTTATTAAAAAAAATTATGGATTATGTATGTAAAATTTATAAAAATCATCAACTTAAATTATCAAAATCAAATTAATGAATAGATTGTATTTCATTGTTTACTAATGATTGATAATGCATTTTTTATGGTTGAATTGTATTTGTAAAAGATGTATTCAAACTATTTGAATAGAACAACAGACTAATAACGATTAACAGTGAACTAACAATAATTCAGTTTTACCCCAACATAAATACCTTACAATTTTTCTTTTTATAAAACTTCATATCAACAATCCATGAATATTTCAAAATTCAACCCACATTTTTATATAACACACATCAAAAGATCCGAAACCAAACTCCAACACTATCGCACCCACACCAAACCCAAAACTACACCCAAACACCAACCACCAATCGTTACTAGACTCTGAACCTCAAAAGTGGGCCACCACCCCAAAGATCGAAGAAGGACACACCTAGGAGCAAAAGAACACCCCCGGACGACCCGGGGGTGTCGCCGATGGCACACGGCGCGAATTTGAGTGATTTATTGCCGTCGGGGCGGCAAAACAAACACCGTCCCGGCTGAAAGGGGAGGAAGGAAGGCGAGAAATTAATAAGAATCAAGAGGGCTTATTTGGAATTCGTCGAGCGCTCCTTCTCTCGCTCTCGAAACGTATTAATCTCTGTCGTCTGTGGAGCCGTGTACTCCGAGGACTGGCCGTGGCCTGCTCTTAACCTTTCGTCTGTGCGTTGGTTCCGATCCGAAAGAATTCGGTTAATTAAATTCGACGGTCGGGAGTGGATTCGTTTTGTCGTTTGTCGATGTCTGGTGTGATGTGGGGGTTGCGATAGTGTTGTTGGTTGAAGTCGGTCGTGATGACGCTTGAATGAGTTTTGTATGTTATGTCGATGAAACTCGAAAATCTTTTGTCGATCAGATTGTTTGAAAATTAAATGGATATTTTTGGAAAAGTTATTGCATTTATTTCTGTAGAGTATGAGATACTATTTAAATAGATCTATTAATGTTTAGAGAAGACGTTGGCAGTCTTTTTTGGCTGTAGGTCAGGAACAACCAAAATGTTACTCTTATGAAAATTTTTTGGATCAGTGGGTACATTTTAAAACAGTTTTTAGTGAATGAGAACATACATTTTATTGAGAAAATAATTAGCATTTTAAATTAATTTGTCACCTATTTTAACCCATCCATACTTTTCTGTCTATTTTGCGGCACGAGATTTTACCCGTAATTTTTTTGCATATTTGTAAATAAAATATTGAAAAAAATAAATTTTGGTATTTATAAAATAACCTTTACTAATCAACTCAAGTGGATCACTTAAAATTGTCAAATGTATCAGTCAATGATCCGCGGGTCATAGGTTGCCGATGACTGGTTCAGAGTATCAATTTTATGTGTCCTGTAATTATTTCATCAATTCAACTTGAATCAATGACGCAATATATATCGAGTTTCGAAGAACAGTAGCTAAAAATACACAGATCTAATTATTGAAACAACAACATTCCCCTGATTAGTCTAATACTTAACAACAAACGAATCGAATCATTTTCAAGTATATATGATTTCATCAACAACTTATAAACCGCACTAATTTCCATCGATTATAAAAATCAAACATCAAGCATATAATAATATTATAGATACGATTCAAGGGTTTTGTTTTTGTCCTGATGAAACAATTTTAAGATTCGGCTGTCATGACGACTTTGAGATAAAACCTATTATGCATCGTATAGGCTTCTTATGAGGAAAATATAATTTTTATTAGATATGAAACACGAATAGCAACCACATGCATTACAATTCACATCACAACGAACCGACACCCCCAAATCACCAAAGACGAATCGTTACGCGCAAAACGGAACCGGCTCGTAAAATCGATCAGCGAAATATGAGCCCCCGTTTTTTCCATCCCCGGATCGGTATTACACACTTTTTCCGTCGGACACAGTTCCATCCCCGTCTCATAATACATTTTTTCGCTCGGCTTTATTGCATTCGGCCCGGCTCTAATAAAGTGAGAGCAAAACGGCGTTATAAATGCATGAGGAATTCGCGTAACAGTTGGCGCGATAAATTTTACGGCGCGGACACAAATCTCCTCCGGGGGCCGATCTTCGGCGGAATGCGAATCTTTTATTGAAATGAATCGCCGTTTCGGTGTACAAGCCGATATTACGGCCAAATGTTACAAATTAAATAACCTTAGAGACTGACGTGCCCGTTCCGAGTCGCCGTGGACGCTCTTAGGTTGAATTATGTCGAGTTTTTCCGGGTCGTTAAGGGGAATGGTGTTTTTTTCTTCTTTTTTTTGTATTTATCTTTTTGTTGTTAATGGCGGGTCTGATCGATGTTTATTGTTTTGTTGAAATGTGCTCCAGAAATTCAGCCGAAAAATATTTCCGAGTCGATATATTAGTACAATATGCGATAACAAATCGTGATATGACATATTATATCTTCAACGAATTTTTTATATCGTGAAAATAAATTATTATTAAAATATTTGCATTATATTCCGAATCCTTTTAACTTGCAGTATTTTTAAAACGCTATTGTAATTTATGATTCTAAAACTTTCATTTTATACTTCAATGTGAAAAAAAAAATGGAAAAGCCCGGAATATTTTATGGCTTTTGTGCGCGAAAAAAAATTTTGCCCAATTTATTCATCGAAATATTTCAGTACCGTGAATCTATTAAAATCATTTAAAATTTTACTCTTTATGTTATTAAAGCGAGCACATTTAATATTAACAAAATCGAAAATTCACAAACATTCGTTGATGTCGGCCAGGTATCAAAGCAATAAACACGTGTTCATTCATAATCATATTTAATTCACTGAATTCGCGCTTTAACGCTTTCATCTCAATTTAAATTAACATTATGCTGAAAATAAACATATACTTTGTGTGTGTGCTATGCGAGAAAATTTTTCGATTGTTCTTTGTAAAAATATTTATGGATTCGACGTAAAATAATCTGATTCGTCGACTCTCTTTCCTTTGGCAAAATATTTAATTACCTTTCCACGGGATTTTGTCCCCGGACCGAATGAAAAAAAAGGTCCTTTTTATCCTCCCACATCTATACGCGTGTCCAATATATGTATTTTCACTGTAAAACGCTAATCCGAACCCTTTAATAATGGAAAACTCAGTTTCGACGCAGATCCTATAAAAACCCAACTCTTATCTCCGGGATATGATTAAAATCCGCAAATTATGGAGCAAGCGCGATAATGCCTCAGTCGTAAAAAAAAGTTGAGTGATCGAACAAATTATACAGTGGAAAAGTTCAGAAAGTGTTGAATGTCGAAAAATTAAATTTCAGAATGCATTGCGGTGTACGCAGAACTCTTTCCTTCAGAAAAAAGTGTCACTGTTATAAATGAGACGCAAATTCAATATAAAAATTGGCGTACCTGCGAAATGAGAAAATTCGCAACTCGATAATATGTTCGACAATTTGTACAAATTAGATAAACGTTACGAGTTCGATGAAACGGAAATTTTTCATATTTCAACACGGCGATGAACAAACAAAAATAAAAACGCGAATTTCCGGAAACACAACTTAAAATAAATTCAACGAAATACGCTCATACGTTCCGCTAAAATATTGAACGCCAAAAACATCCTTCGAATTTTAACAAATCGAAAATATAATGACTTCAAGCAGTCGCAATTTAGTCGCAAATTCCTATATAATAATATTGTATTGTTTCTTACCTGAGGGACGTTCACGCCGATGTCGGCACGCGGGCAAATCTAATTATGCGCGCTACGGCAAAACGTCACGTCGAATTGAAAAGCCAATAAAGTATGAACTTTGTGGGGCCCTTGTCGTAAATTTATTATTTATACATATTTTATATTTGATCTAGAGATGCCCCGAAACGCGCATGTACGTGTCAACGCTCATTTTCAACCCTTCCACTACGAAACGATCAATTTTCTTACGAAATTATATAAAAAAATTAATTTACATTATATATTTTTATATGAATCCAAAAAAATCATACTATGAAGAAAACAAATTTAACAGAAACTTATTCAATTAAAGCGTGTTTCGCTCTAAAAGTTCGAAATGCGAGAGTCTTTTTCAACTCGCGTGAAACTAAAAAAGAGACGTCTTCAGATAATAAATAGCGATCGAGAAAAGAAGCAGAATGCTATAAAGAGTGAAAATCTCAAAGATAAGCTGTTCAAAAAAAAAAAAGAAATGTATGGGAAAAGCGATGGAAATAATTCGAACGTGCGTCAATAGGGGAGACGAATGAGCGAGCACGCTCGTCTGCCTCACGCCATTCAAAGTTAAACACGAAAAATTGAAAAAAGGACGAACCTTTCATACTACGCTTAATTTGGTCGCTGAGCAATTTAAAATATATCTCGAAGGAACAAAAAAAAAATTAAATAAGACAGGAAGAAAATACGAATGAACCGATTGAATCGACCGACTCATTCCGACTCGATAAAACAGAATATTTCGCTAAATTTTCAATTTTTTAACCGAAATTTATATAAATTCAGAATATCAATACAATCTATATTCACATCTAAAAAACAAATTCAATTCAACAAACAACTATACTTTCACACATTCAAATCGCACATTGGCCATCGCGCTTCAACGTGAATGATTTATATGAGAATGCCCGCTTCGAGGACGTAGTCCTCTCGCATTTGAAATATTATAAAAAAGACGAAAACGTATAAAAATGGAGAACGTGGAAAAGTGGCGATGCGATATCGCAAAGACAAGTGTCAAGCGCAGAACCCGGAAAATATATACGAGGAGCGAGTTAGCAACGCGACGAATTCGTTCGATTCATTCGCAGTTTGTTTTTAGTTTATTTTCGATTAGTTCGAGTGTGTTTGATTTATTCGTTGCGAGTCGTTCGTTCGTTATAAGTGTTGTGTGCGAGTTTGCGTTTTTAAAGTTTGCGAGTGAATCGATTTGAAGGTTTTCTGATTTTAAGCCGTTTCATGGCACGCTTTTATTGTTCAAAGTTAACGGGTTTAAATATGAATTAAACTTGTATAATATGTAGTGAACAACATGAGCTTCTACGTTTCATGAATAAAATATTAAAATTATCTTTTGAAATTTTAATTTGTACGAGGGTGTTTATTTATTTAGGCGTTTGTATTTTTTTACGTAAACGTAAAATTTCGAATATAAATTTACAACATTATGAATTTTGTTCGACTATGAATGATAAAATTGTGAAAATATTTATTATTTTCAAATAGCATAAATATAATAAATAATTTAATTTTTCGTATTGTTACACAACTAGAATTCTGCAACGTGACGTTTATAATAAAATACATGTATAGTTATAATTTTTTCAATACTTAAAAAATATATATTTCAACAATAATTATGACTATTAATAATTCATTCTTGTTAAATACGCATAAATAATCGCATATTATTCTTCAAGAATCATTCGACTATAAATGATATTTGAAAAATCTTAATACAGTTACAATTCTAATCATATGACAATAAAAAAAAATAATGCTCCTTTTTAACAATATATTAAAATTAACAAAACAATATCAAATTGAAATAAAACAACATAAAAAACACGAACTAATTTCGCGCGCCTCGCTCAAATTTTCACACATCGCTCGCATTTTCCTCGGAAAAACACCAAAAAACGACACGATTGACGACCATAAACACGCCGAAAAACGCCCAACCACCCACGTGAACATTTCCAGAGCAAACGAACGCAGAATTTGCATTGAATTCGACGGGAAAAAGCGCACGGGGACATGGCGGCCCGCGGGACCGCTTACGGGTCAAACGCAATAATCGCGATCCGTTTTATTGCCACCTTTTTATTGCGTTATTGCTTCCCTTTGTGCGCGTTTATATTTCTGCGTGTGTGAAGTACCGTGTTTGTGAAATACATATGTATTTTTATGCCGGGGTATCGTATTGCCGTTGATAAATTGTCGCCTAAGTGGATTTCCTTCGGAGGTCGTTGCGGCAATATGACTGTGCAAAAAGCGCAATCAATTCGTATGGGTTTGCGGATATTAGAGATTTTATGTTTATTAATTTGTTACAGTTTTGTTCGAAGGATCGATATAGATGTTTGTTTAATTGAAGAAATGGTTAAAATATTTTATGTCATTATTATAATATCACGATTCAATTAAGAACTATTTGAGCATTATCAAACATCGAAATATAAATATTAATCTAATTAATCGATCGTAAATACAAAATTTACCGAGTACCTAAACAAATATCAGTTGTTCTTCGAATTACATGAAGTCATCCACTGTAATCGACACATCCATTGAAATTATAGGGAATCGAATTATAACGACACCGAATATAGAAGAAAGTGTGTACGCATACAAAAGTTGACATACGTTTCAACCGGAATATTTGCACATATCGTATTACGAATACGAACTCGACTGAACACCGCATCAACACATACCTCGTTAAAATTTTCAGCATACAATACATAGCTGAACGATAAAAAAATAACGAAAAACAAACTGACCTGCTCTTACGTGAACATCGCGTGATACAATAGCGCCGAAAGGATTTTCAGCACGGCATCTGTACGTTGCATCATGCACCTCGGGTCTGTATTCAGATCCTCGAAACGGCGGAAAAAACAACGTTCCATTCCCCATATTTTGTCTGAAAACAAAAATAATACATTAAATTCACATTATAGAGCAAAAGGACCTCTGTATTATTCGTCGCTTAATTGTTATTTCAGCATATTGTGTAACAAGGGTTACGTTAGTTAAGTCCACTGGCGTTTCTGGAACCACTTCACCGTTAAATAAACGAGCGAAACGTGAAGCGATACAATATCTCAAAAGTATCATCTCACTTTATAGTCCAGAGGACGAATTAATTTATATACGTCCTGCTGCATTTCCGACAATGCATCACTAATGCGAAGAATGCACGGAATCCCTTTATGCTACTTGTGAACGTATTCTCCTGAAAGGAAACTTTCCCACGTATTCAATAGTTAATATGGAATTCAGAGTATCCAAAAATTCTCAGGAATATACTAAAAAATATAATATGAGACTTGTTTAATTCTATTTTGTCTTATATTGTATAATTATTTAAAAAATAGATCACTAATTTTAAGCTGTGTAATACTTTTGTAAAGCGTCAAACATCTTTTTCATCAAAAAATCATTTAGATGTTGTAACAATTCATTATCAGTTTTGTGAGACATCACCTAAAGTGATCGAATCTGAGATGCCTAGTTTTGTGATGGTTTATTCAATTTCTTAAGGCCTTCACACTCATCCCTACAAGTATTTTAATACAAAAATGGTATATTATTATATTACTAGTATATAGGCCCGATGTTAATAACATCGGGTATGGTTTTGTTAAGAAACGGAAAACGATAAAATATGA
>JAOXNN020000021.1:7073818-7085317 GCA_028571205.2 Hydropsyche betteni
TAACTACTGGCTTTGCCTATATGTCACAAACAAATAACAAATGAACTATTTTGATTTTATTAATTAAATATTAAATACTCAAATCGGGTACACATTTCGGGTTCACACAATCAGGTTTTCACATTTTATCGTTTTCCGTTTCTTAAAAAATCTACAGTTGATGTTATTAACATCGGGCCTATATATTATTATAGTTTAAATATAATAAATGATAAACATTATCATTCGAAGATATTTTTACTCATATTATAGTTAAGTCCATCATTTTGTCTGATATATTATAATATATACTTGTCACTCTTAAGAGAAAGGTCAAGTTATTTACTGCTCATATTACTTGTCGCTTAATTTTGGTAATTTATTTAATAATACTAAACATCGATTTTTAGTCTCATATTGTTATTGAATAATTTTAAATGTAATTCATTATTATTTCCGTCTAAAAATATTAATATATATCTGAAAATAAAATAAAAATACACCTAAATTCAACGAACCATTCGAATTTTTGTTAGTAACTACTAAATAATACATGTAGCTTGCATTACATGAAAAAAATAACGTCCCACGGCACACCATTGAAATTGAAAGAACACCCTTAAGCCTTGTAAAAACATTTTTCGTTTTCTCGTTTCTGGGCCGCAAGTTTTGTTGCCTGACGTGGTCCTTTCGATACATAAACTATTTACCCTTAGGCTCTCGAACGGCAGCCATCCTTTGCCAAATAAAAAATGAAATAAAATGAAAAAAAAGGAAAACGGACAACGTGAAAAATAAAGAAACGACATCGATACGCACGAACGGATGGACACCGTGCTTAATATATAAAATGTCATCAATTTTATTGAAAAGTTAATTTTTTTCATATATCAACTTTTCCTATTTTATATAAATATTTTATTTCATATTATATTTATAAATATACAATTCAATTGCGTTAAGAGCGATACATTATACCTGCAAGCCAACTTTGAAAATTTTGTTCATAATTAAAACAAACTCTCTCGAAAGTGGAACGTTCGACGTTTTCGTTTCGGGATATTTTTAATCATGATAAACTTTTTACGTACACATTTTTTAAATATATAACGATGCTCTCTGACCTTTTAATTAAATTTTTTCACATCTCGAGTTCTTTTTAATTTCTTTTCATCGATCTATTTTCATCTTAATATTTAATGAAAATTATTTTTAAATATGGGTATCATATATAATTATACAAACCCAAGTTACTACCCTGTCCATCTTCAACGTTCAGTTGCCGTCTGAAATCCGGATCCACTTCAACAAACAAACAAAGGGAAACGCGCAGACGATTGAACCGCGCAAAACCGTTTTATACGAAATTCAACGCAAACAATCAATAACGAGTCGAACTCTAATCGAATATCGAAAAGGGAATAAAGTATATATGGCAGGGCTTAGCCGAAATTAATTATCCAGACGCGTGTTTAAATAAAGGTGTCGACTCGTTTGCGATTTAGAAGGAAGGCCCCGTAAAGTGGTCCTCGAGCTGTGCGACACTAATCTCGCCTTTGTTTATGTCAAAGGAGTCCTCCTTGTGCAAGAACGGAAATATATGCCGTTGCGAATGTTGTCAGAATATCCAAAACGGATGTTTCGGTGTGTTAATAGTTAGCTGTGAACATGTGATCGCTTAGTGCTAAGCGGAGGAAGCCCGAGGCCTCTGAAAATAGTGGGTGTTACAGAACGTGCGGTTTACTAATATTAGGTGATGGTTTGCTGTTTTAGATAATTAATAATGTTTTGTGGATGAAAATAGTTTTGTTATTGTTTGAAAACAAAATAAATAAAAAAAACTTTGTGTGGCGTTGTTGTAATGATAATAATTTTATTGCCAACAAGAATTACAGGTATCTCTTGTATGACACGGTACCTACTCACTAATCACAATTATGCTTTAAATCGATTTTTGATTCGTTGAAAAAAAATTGTCAATTTTAAGTAAAACTAAAAATGATCATAAAAATTTCGATAATTTCAATGAATGGTGTAAAAACTTACTCACGCATTTCTTCAATTTTTTTTAAAAAGACCCATCTTTCTCTTTTGTATGACTCATTTGATACGATTTCGTTTTACACGATAATCTAACGAAACCTACCTACCATACTAAACGAACGACCCTAAATAACTATCATCAGAACAAAAACATTCGAAATTTTTGAAATTTCCTATATCACCCCAACAAATTAACCCTAGCTTTCATCTTGGAACCCCACCGCCTCGAGATTCTCACCTCCGCCCCTCAACCTGCGAAACAAACGACCAGAAAAAATGACCGGTGCTAAAATTACAGCCGAAATTACAATCCAGCGTACGTGTATACATTTTTCAAGCGACCCATCCCAGCGAATTCCACACCCCCATCCCTTATTTTCAACGGGATGAAAAGCGAGAGCGGCGAGATACGAAGCCGCGAAATGAAAGTCTCCATAGCCTCGCGTATGTTTTAAACATGAGGCCGCAGATGAAAAAACAATAGAGAGAGAAAGGCCGCCGACGAAACTTATAAGCCTAAAGAGGTTTGTTCATAAAAATGAATAATTGGCTTAATAACACGCCCTTATCTCTCTCTCTGCTTTACTTAGCGCGGAAGACCGCGACTGGGTAGGGCCGAAGAATAAATAGCCGCATGGTTATTTACGCCGTTCTGCTTTAGGCGATATTAAAACCTGGCTCCTTGATGGCTGCTTCTAATTCATTTGTGTTGTTTAATTGCTGTGAGAATTTATAAATAAAAGAATATGGCTTGTTTTTTCGGAATGCGCATCGTAAATGAATGTTCGCTTTGCGTTCGTGTTGAATTATGTGTTGATGTTTTCGTGTTGACTCGGATGACGCAAAAATGTAGTATATAAATGGTATTCAATTTTTTTGTCTAGAAAATATATAACTCTAATTTTATTATATATAAGGAAAATTCACTTTAATGAAGTGTATTTCAAAAGTATTTTGTTGTTGTTATACTTTGCATGTTCCGCGTGAGCGTTAACTCTTCTAATTGACTGAAATTCGACCCGAAAGTGCGTTATGTTTTTCGCGAGGTGTAATAAAAGTTTGAGCTTTCAATTACCACTAAAAGCTTACATTAAATGTAACGTAACTTAATTTGCATTAATTTTTAACGGGAAATGTTTTTTTTTCATTTGCTGACGGCTCAAACGCGGGTCATTAAATTAATTATCGTTTGCGGAAATTTCGGAGAATAATCTAGTTTGTGCGAGAAAAAATGTTTAGACTTTTAAATTGGTTAATACATATTCCGGAAATCAACAAATTGAATATTTCAATTTTAATTGAAAAATTTATATTGTATTAGAATTTACATCGAAAAAAAATTGAAATGAAATCCACCAACGTTTTTTCCTTATAAATATTAATATTATGATGAAATACAGTAAAATTTTGATGTTATTATTATTATTGCATTAACCAAATAATTAATTTGTATTATGTCTATTGAAGTGAAAAATTTTTCAGAAATTTATTCAATTTTCTTTGCTTATTAAAGAGAAAACAATTCTCAAACAATTTAATACTGATATTATCTTTTACTAAAACTTTTTCAAGAAATTAACCGCATTTTTTTCATTCAATTTATATCTAACATAGTATAATATTATATAATACATACGTGGATCCTTGAGACCGCTTTGTAATAAATAATTTGAATATCGGACATAAATAAGTGCCATATTTAAGATTTTGAAATACAACAGTTTTTTTCAAGAAACGAGTTCGCTGTTACACTATCATAAACCGATTTCGAAGACTTGATCATATTTTGAAACATAGACATATTTCTGGCATGAAGCCGATTTTGGAATTTTTAAAACTTAAGTTCTTTATTATTCCATTTTAGTTATACATATCAAAAATTTAAATCATCAAAGTCGGCCTATAAATCATCCAATAAAGAACTAGATCTCATCAGCTAGAAAAATTTGAATATTAAAACCAACTAATTATCAATCAGCATACTACAGTAAACCCCCCCTATAACGTTTGCGACGTCTTCCCACCTCCTATAACGTCATTTCTTTCAAATGCATTTAAATTCAAATTTTTTTCAAATGTATTTGAAACGAGCAATCAACACGTAAAATTGTCAAAAAATATTAAAATTGAAATGTTTCATTTATTAATTTCCCTAAATTCCCCCCTATAACGTCGAACCTATCTCAACATTATAAGGGGGTTTACTGTATCATACGTACATAAAAGAAAACCGAGCAAGAAAAATATCCATATTTTACATTTTTACCGAAAATTTCTCATCCTCCTAAGAACATATTACAATACAATTCACATACAAAACTAATCCCCTATATATCCCCTATATATAATAGCGGATTTCTGTGTATCTGTCCGTTCGGTGACGTTCGCGACTTTTTTTCTTTTATGAAGATGATGATGATGATGATCCCCTATATATAATAGCGGATTTCTGTATATCTTTGTGTCCGTCTGTTCGATGACGCTCGCGACTTTTTCACAAATATGGCGCTTTTTTATGTCGTAATTGTATCAATAACAAATGAACTGGTTTTATTAATCAAATAATAAACATTCAAATCGGGTACACATTTCGAGTTCACACAATCGGGTCTTCACATTTTATCGTATTCCGTTTCTTAACAAAACCACAGCCGATGCTATTAACATCGGACCTATATACTAGTAACCCATATTCACAAATTCCAAATACGACAAATTCCAACATTTCTAACGACGAATCAAAACGAAACCACACATACCATTGACAAAAATCGACTCAGAACCTCCGCCCGAACAGCACGCCCACCTTTCCTCGCCGACATTCAACACGTTCGCATTGAACACGTGCTATGATGGATGACGGGTGGGTGGAGGGTGGGTGGTGGTCCACCCACCCCCTCGGTAAGCCGATGATTTATTATTTTTATTTATTTCGTTCGCGCCCCGCAAAGGTCGACGGCGGGCGCCTCCCATACAAAGTTCCGCCAGATTTATGGAAGGCAACGCCGAAATTATATGGGGAAAAGCGCGCGGGCACAATGGCGACGAAATTTAAAACGTATTTTGATTAATTGCCGACGCGACGTTTATTTATTTATTTATTTGTTGTGTTCGTTTGGCGCGGTGTGCGGTCGTCGAATTTTTCAAATGTTCCACAAAAGAATTGATCCGCCGATTGTTGGATGTCGACTCTTTTTGTGTGCCGTTCCCGATGGCGGTCTTCGGAATGGGTTTTGAATAAATGAGGAGTCGGGACGAGCGAATGGCGTTTATTTTATGCGAGCTTCTTATCATCGCGCTTTTAACTTTGTTTGTTTGGTGTTAGTAAATATTGATGTGTTCTTTTGGGGTGTTGATTTTATTTTCATCCGGTTCGGTAATATAAATTATTTTTATTAAATCTTCTGAAATTTTCTTTTGTAAATTATATTTTTTTCGATAGAATGTAATTTTCGTAGTACTCGTGTAAATTTATTTTGAATACAAAATTGTTTTGTTAAATTTTTTTCTCATGAACAATTTTTATATAAAAAAAAATTATCGACATCGATATATAACTCAAAAACATTAAAAAAGATACAGCGCTCGAATAAAATTATAATAAAGAACAAACTTTTTATATAAAACTCGAACTTCAACTCGTAAAAAAATCTTCTGCACACATTACATTCATACGCTCGTTCACATTCATCACTCGCAACAAGTTTCCATATTATTCGAACAACTATTACGTAAACATTTCCGGTCGAACGGAAAAGCATACAAACCCGTACGAATCCTCCCCTAAAAAGCAACATACATACCAAAAAAAGTATAAACCATTATAAAAATAAAAAAAAAACCAGAAGAGACGCGATAACGTCAACTTTTATTACGGCGCGAAAGAGGCGTTATCGTCGCGAGAAATTCGACACTTCAAAAAGCTTTCCAGGCTCCGATACTAACAAAAGATGGACCATTTGTCGGATTGTTCTCGCGGACCTAGTCTACCCATCCACCTCCCTATTTCCCATCCACCATTTTGTTGTAGCCCACCTTCTTCACGGTGGAAACACGGCCTGCGCGTTTCCATTTGCGAGAGGCTCAGTCACCTCGGGGAGCACTTCTGCGAAACGACCCATAAATTGCATTAGGCGGGAAGAAAGGACAGGGTGTTCCGAAGGGCCGGGGCATCCCGCTCCGGGATAAGGAGCGCGATCCTTCGGAGTTATCTCGGTCGATCACGGGGATATTTAGTGCGGGCCTCCGTATTTTTACGGGGATCGGAAAACAATCGGACCCGAGGCTCGGGAAAAATCGCGGGGTGTACGTGTTTGTGTGCGCTCCGGGATATTCTTATCGAGTTCAAATATTCATGGTGGGAAAATTGAGTTTTCGGGTACGGGGGTGTCTGCACGCAACCTTCATGATAAATCGCGACGAATTTTGCGTGTTTGGCGCGAGGGTGGGATGTTGAAGTGTGTGACGAAGGCTTGATGGAATGGTTTGGTGTAATGCTGTGATCAGAGTGAAAGTTTTCGGCATGATTCATTTTTTTTTAATATGTAAATTTTTGTCGATCATTTACTTTCGTCGTTAAGATAAGGTTCGCAAACGCGTTTTCGATGTACCGTTGAAAGTTTGGAATTTTTTTTTTATCGTGTTTAGTTAAAACGTAGAAAAATTTAAGAACTATAAAAATTTTTTTAGGTCAGTCCTCTAATTACGTCATGCACTATTCATTGACTTGAAATTATTTAAAGAAAAATAATTTCAACCATGCTCAGTTATAATTATAACTAATATATAGGCCCGATATTAATAACATCGGCTGTGGTTTTGTTAAGAAACGGAAAACGATAAAATGTGAAAACTCGATTGTGTGAACTCGAAATATGTACTCGATTTGAATATTTAATATTTAATTAATAAAATCAAAATAATTCATTTGTTATTTTTTTGTGACATGTAGGCTAAGTCAGAGGTAAAGACTACCCGATGTCCGTACTCGATTTGAATATTTAATATTTGATTAATAAAACCAGTTCATTTGTTCATCATCGTCGTCGTCGTCGTCGTCATCATCATCATCATAAAAAAAGAAAAAAGTCACGAGCGTCATCGAACAGACAGACGGACGGACACACACACAGAAATCCGATATTATATACAGGGGACTATTATATATAGGGGATGATGCAAAAATTAATATGTTTGTCAATAATAAAATTTAAAAAAAAATTCATTTCAAAAATGCATTCGATCAATTTCATTGAGGTCAAGGTGAACCATCCAAAAGGAGCGCCCCGCCACTATGGTTTTCAGTAAATCTCTTTTTCGCCCCTTTGGCGCATTTTGCCCGTCTCGTAATTGCCTTTCTGGGTATTCATTTCCTGGGCCTTTCTTCGTCGTAATATTTATGATAAACATCGTCGTGCTCCGGCCAACTCCGAGCCAAAAAGACGGTATCGGAGAGATACCTAGGTCTATTTTAATATTATATACTGAGTTGTACGCATGCCGTGAAAACCGTCGACGCTCCATTAACCCGAAACGTCGAGAACGCTTATAATTTTTTCATTACGGATTCTAAAATTTCAATAGAAAACGAGCTCGACGTTTTCCTTTGATTCTTTCAAGTCGAGCGTATCATCGTTAAAAAAAAATAATTATGTATGAATGGTGTATGAAGATTGCAGAATATTACTAGATTGAATTTTTTGATATTGAGATTTTCATAAGTATCTTATGGTTATGAAAAAAATGTAAATATACATAGTATTGATTAAATGTCAGGTGAATATTATTTGTGTTATTTAATAAAAATTTGGTGGTTTTTTTCAGCGGAATTTTTTTATTGTGTTATTTAGTGCACAATAAAGGCTCATGAGTGCTGTGAAATAAAGTTAGGTGAAGTGAAGTGAGTACATCGTCGGTGTCGAAGAATTTTCACGTGCTGAATGTAAAAATGAAATTATCTGTAGTTTTGCGACGTTCATCATAAAAGTAAATATAAATAAATATAATTTTTTCGGAAAATATGTGATTTGATCAACGTACGGTCATTATTTGGCGCGTATTTTGGTTTCATTTTCGTACCCTAATTATAAAAATTGATTAGATTATATTTTTAACTCATTTCATGCGAATTTTCTTGAACAAATCTACCTGTTTAATATGAATTTAAGGTCTCTATTTACACAGTTTTTTTAATCCAGAACATATCTCTTGTTTTCATATGGGGTCATAGTTTTTTCACACGGTTTCCATTTACATGGTTCATCATAAAACGCATCTGCCACACAAATCGGAAAACGGATGTATATAAATTTTAAACCCATAAAATTAAATTTCAAACGAAAAAATAAACGTGTATTATATTACAAAAAGCAATAAACACAGGGCGAAAAGTCACTTTCGCGAATGGAAAACGAAGCGCCCTCGTAGAACCGGACAAATTTCAATTAACGAACACTTCGCCGAGAACAAGACGGTCGCCGTCCCGATTCCGTACAACTCAATTTTTCGTCGTTTCTATTTAATTCAATTTGCGACAGCCCCTCAATATCCAAAAATAGATAATACCCGCCTTGTAAATATCGCCGGAAAAGCGGGCGCCGACGAAAAGACGGACACGAACATACGCGGTTTTAAAGTGCGACAATAACAGTTTGTCCCCGAATGTGTGTGGGTTTATGATGGTGTATATCCATGGCAATAATCCTTCCATTGAGTCGCTAAGTCTTGCAGTCTGAAACAAGCACAAAGAGGCGGCAAAGCCTTCGCTGAAGCGGGCGCGTATACGAGAGCGGTTCTATCTCTTAACGTTCAAAACAATGCATATATCAAGAGGATTCATGTGCTTAAATATTGTATGACGTATCATTTTTGCGAAGCTTTATCTTTCGAGAGGGTTTTGTGAAATGTTCAGGCTGTGGGTCGTTTCGAATTGCCAATTGATTTGATGAAAATCGGAAATTAGTTGGAAAAAAAATCGCGCCTTAATAAAATACTGGTGTTTATTGTTCGCGAATAAAGCCGTCCGCAATTGTTCTTATCCGGCATGATTTATTTATTTGAAACAAAACTATCTAATGGATTCGTATCGAGGCGCGGCGAGGGAAAAAAATTGTACATATTCTTTTCTTGACTATCAACGAAGCGCGATCGAATAATCCCGTCGGCCCGAAAGAAAAAATACGCCGAAATAAATTTTTCCTCGGTTTTCGCACGAGACGGGAAAATCTGCGGGAAAACACGAAGCGAAAATTCTCGTTTCGGAAAAGTCACGCCACAGGACGCACTTGTAACGAAAAACAGACAAAAATGTCCGATAAAATAAACAATGTGCGAAATAGAATTCGGCTATTTGCGGAGGGTTATTTTATTTTGAAATTTATTCTATTTCGTTACAGAGTATTTTCGACAAATTCTTCTTTTAGTCAAATTTATTTTTCAACAAATATAAACTTGTTGAATAATTTTAACTGAAAGGCCTTACAATATTATGTTACGGGTAATACATTTTGTCCATATAATATTTCGCTATTATTAATAGAATATAAATCATTTTAATTAAGAAACTTATGAAAGCGCGGACACAAATTAAATATAATTATCCATTTTATTCACAAACATTTTCATTTAACAATCCGAGCTAAATTACGTCAGCGGCGCGATAAAAGTTAAACAAACGACCCGAGACAACGATCTCGCGCGAAAATCCAAAATTCAAAAAAGCCTCATATTATACACATATCATGCACACACTCATGCATAAATTTCGGACTCTTACACATACACACACTTCAGAGTTTCTCAATCGAAAATAGACCCGATCGGGATAAACCGGAGCAAATAACCGCCGACGGGTTCGACTTATCCTCGGCCGTTCGCTGCGGATGAATATTTGATCGGTTGATTTAGGGTGGCCATCCGATGGACGGAAACTTTTGCGCCCTCGAAATATATTTAGAACGCTTCGGCGGAAAAATTGAAGTGATTCGCAAGTTTTTAGTTTGGGGGTTGCGCGATGGGTTCGAATTATTTATGTAAAGTGAATTGTAACGTTGCTTTAATTTGAGCGGTTGGATCATTTCGGTTGAAGAGTGCGATCGTTTTTTATTAGAGATTTATTTTATTTTTACATATTTATATTATATAACTATATTAATATTATATTATATAATAATATATTAGGATAGGCATTGAAAAACTGAAGGGTTTAGAAAAGTCATAACATATTCATTTTCAATGTTTTTCGTTTATTTTTTTACAGGTCAAGAGTATATTTTGGAGGTTAAAATGGTTACGTATAATTTCCAACAACGATTAAAACACATTAGATTTTTTGTTCCAATGAAAGATCAATCATTGAAACTTGAAGAAAATACTGACAATATTTTATGACTTTCAATCATTGTTCTTTCACTGAAATAGAAAAGTTCAATGGGTTTTAGCCTTTGCTAGATATCATACACAGCCATTTTTATCTCCAAAAGCTTTTCTATAACTAAAAAAATATATAAAAAATATTGAAATTGAACAAGTTATGACCCTTATTTTATGAGCCTTCAGTTTTTCAGAGGTCACCTGTATAAGAGCCAATTTCTATTTGAAGTATTCTTCGATGAGATAAAAAAAAACTCAATTTCATATTTCGGGCTCTATTTGTCAATAATTCATGCTAAGTTTCATGTTTTCTTTTTAAACACGCTTCCGTTGATATTTGACTGACTGGCTTACAACTTTTAAAATAATTATTATACATTTAATATTAGTCGTGAAATCGCGGGCGAATTTCCATGTAACAAAAATCACGTACGCTATATAGCAACACTGATAGCAGCAGAAGAATAATTAATGTATGCACTACGATTTGCAAAAGGTCCCAGTGATGTTTAAACGAAAAATGACCATCAAAATCAATGTTCAAATTGGTGCTAATACAACGCACCGACGCCAAAGTATTGCTCAAAAACCAACAGTTTGTCATTTAAAATAAGTATCGCAATCGCTCGATAGATGGACTTTCAAAAGTGACAGCTCGAAATTGCGATAATGTTTATGATATGTTGATGTACACGCGATAATCTCATTGATGACAGATCGTAACTCGCGTGTAAAATATACAAATATTATGACTGAAATCCCTTCGAGACCATTTTCAACGACATATCTATAAGGTAACTAGAACAAATTAAAAAAGAGATTCCAATTTCAAATATCGTAACCACCGAGATATATACGCGATTTCCAACTGTCACCTTTGACAGTCCATCTATCAAGCGGTTGCTATACTTATCTTAAATGACAAACTATTATTTTTCGAGCGATACGTTGGCGTCCGTGCGTTGTATTAGCACTTCCATATTATTGTACACTAGTATATAGGCCCGATGTCAATAACATCGGCTGTGGTTTTGTTAATAAACGGAAAACGATAAAATGTGAAAACCCGATTGTGTGAACCCGAAATGTGTACCCGATTTGAATATT
>JAOXNN020000021.1:7105156-7161559 GCA_028571205.2 Hydropsyche betteni
TAACCGTGGTCTTGCGAAATGTCTCCAGAATATAAGATTATATAGGATAAGATTATAGCCGTTATTATAATGACCATGAAGACTAAATTCGGAGCTCGCGTTATAGCCGTTCTCGTGTAGCGATAATAGCCAACTATTTGAACGGCATACAGGCTAAATTGGAACGATAAGTCGAGAGCCTCGGCATTCAAACAAACACAGCATCTGTCAACCGTGATTATATATAGGGAATTCAAATATTTTTTCCACTGCGTAATAATCGACGTATTGCATTAGTCAATAGAGACACTTTCATAAGCATGATATTATAGACGTTAGGTGTATACGCATAAAGACCATAATATACGCATGAAAAATAATTTTATAGACGCAAAAAAATAATCGTATTGACGCGTCGTTTTAAAGTCGCGAGCGTCATCGAACAGACGAACACACGGTCAGACGGACAGACAGACGGACACACACACAGTTAACCGTGATTATATATATAAGGGATAGATTATATATGGGGGATGTCGATAGAGTTCGTTTAATGGCAAGATTGTGAAATTCAATTTATTACGTTTTAACATAAATTTATATAAAAAATGTTTTTTTTTTTGTATTTATTTCGTTTCGTTCTGAAGTGATGGGAAACTTCTGTCGTTAATCAAGATCGTCCGCATTGACCGAAAAAGTGGAAGAAACCACCCGAGGCGGTACATGTTAATGAACTTTTTTGTGTCAAATATATATTTTTTACCTTTGAATTTAACTGTGATCCATTACTTTATGTATCTAAATATAATAAGTATTTTTTTTTTTCAAATAGAATATGCTTTAGAAAATATTCGTATAAATTAATCATTTTATTTTTTTTGAAAAATTAGGTCGTTCAAGAATACAATTGTTCATTGTGAAGTATTAGATTATTGTAGTTATTTGAAAATATTATATAATTTATTGAAAGGGGATCCCCGATTTAAATTATGTATAGGGAAGTTCCCTTCAAAGATAATGAAATATTATACTTTATGATTGTTGAATGGAAACAAAAAATTATATTTTATCTTTTGACTATCGTCTTTTTAATCATTATCAGATTAATGTTTTATCTTATCACGTACATAAATACTTATACAATACTATCCTGTTAAACATCAAAATTCTAATAAACAATGGATTTTAATGGAAAAGAAATTTTCAATATTAATTAAAATCTATGAACTTTTCATCGTAAAAAGAAAATAGTGCCGTAAAAGCAAACGGGGCGTATACATACAATTACGCAAAACCCCTATGGATATAAAGGGAATCATCCTAAATCCCTTAAACGTTCAAGGAGCAAAAGAGATAAATAATATACGTATATGATACATATATTATAACGACCGTACCGCACTTGATTAAACTTAGAATAGCCCTTCAATTAATATAAACAATCCACAATAGGGGTGCTAGGCGAACTCTGATCGAAATAAATAAAAATAGTTCAGGGCACGAAATCAATATGAATATCAAACCAACTTATAAAAAACATTTACTTAAAAAAATCTTAATCCATTCAGTTGAATTCGCTTAAAGATGACTTGTACTTAATAAAGGTTAGGGAAATGCAAACACCGTATAATTTTCCCACGGCAGTGCGTTTTTCGTGCTTTCCACGATTCGAAATCGAGCCGTGTTGATTCAGCAAAGTTTATCGAATTCAATTAACCACTTTTGTGTTCATCCATTAATGCATATTAAAAGGTTTTCGGTTCGGCGCGCGGAAGAAAGCTCGCCGCGAACGAATTTTCCCGCTATTCCGAAGCGGCGGCTTCCTTTCCCTCCTCTTATTTTCCTTTTTTCTCATTTTTTTTGAGGTATTTTCTACGCGGAGAATATACCCCGGCTGCCGAGCAATGTTTTATCGAAATGAGTTCCCTTCTCTCGAGAAGCTTTTAAGGGAAACCTCTCGGGCGAGCTTTATGGGACGCGCTGCTGAAATACACTCATCGTTATACATTATCGCACCGCAGCCCCCAGGAAGCTCTGATTGACGCGACAATTCGCTATTACTTGTAAAACAAAGACATTTTTCATGAAAAATGTACGCTTTCAACTATTCAATGTTTATAATATGATAAAAATCAGATAATGATGAAAATACGATATTTAATCTTGAAATAAAGTCAATAAGTCGCAAATAGTTATTTTATCTAAATCTCTATATCTAAAATCAGATAATTTTATTTATTACTTCTAGTTTAATTGGGTTCTTATAAATACAACTATAAATATATCTTCAAAATAAAATATTTGATATTTGACTCATTCATCAATACATAAATTATAAATATTTATTTATTTTTGACTATTGTTTTAAGCACTGCTCATTACATACATGGCTCTAAATATTTATTACATATACTAATTCAAAAACTTTATCAATATCTGATATTATATTTCTATTTTTCGTGTCTGAAACGATACATATGACAAAACATATATATTTGAAACCTATACAGTAACATTACTCGAAATATTCAAACCCGAACATCTCAACACCATATCCGATAAGGGCAAAACATATCCAACACGGCCATATTGAGCAACACGCGAAACCATATTTTTTTATACTCCCAAATTACACCTCGGTACCGATCGATGGAATATTCATCGGCGGGATCATTTCGCAAAAGGACACCTTCTGGCTTATACAAGAGATAACATCCCCGACGGGAGTGTTTCCTCAGGGGTCGCAAAATAAAAAGGCAACGCGTAACAAACGGGACGGGCAGGTGTGGCGAGCCGCCCTTTTACTACGCTTTTTCAACACGTGTGCTACTCGTCGGGCTCATAATGTTTTTCCACATTTCACTTTACTTAATGGCTTCCAGGATTCGGCACACGTACCCATTACTGAGGGGTTGCCGTTGAGCAAACATACGTGCATGTGCGTACTTACGCTGTAACGCCCCATGTACGGAAAGCTACTTAAAATGTGCTGGAATTCAAGATTTATAGTCGCTTTAGTGTGTGTTTGTGAGTAGGTTAGTTTGTTTGGTTTGTTAGTTGTTTTGAAGAATTTTATCATTGCTAAAATTTAATGTATTTAATCAGTATTTTAGTAAATACGTTTACATAGATGAGCGATGCATCAGTCTGTAGATAAATTCGATTGTGTCAATTTTGATAAGGAATGATTTCAGTATTCGGAATCTCTTTAATTCGAGATTTTATAGTCGGTTTAGTGTGTTTGTGAGTAGGTTAGTTCAGCTGGCTTATTCGTTCTTGTGAAGAATGTGAATTGTGGCTGTGAATTACGTAATTATATATATAAAAAAATTGTTAAAAATATTTTATAACCGTTCCGTTGCGAAAAGTCGATGCCCGTTTGTTATATATAGTGGATAGACCAATGTTGATAACATCGGCTGTGAATTTATAACCATACTATCACGTAATTAAATAAAATTACAAAGATTATAGCCGTTATTATAATGACCATAAAGACTAAATTTGGAGGTCACGATTTTCGTGCTCGAGAATGATGTAAATAGGGACTGTAGCCGTTATTATAATGGGCATACAGGCTAAATTGGAATGGCATAGCTAGTAGTAACATCTGCTACCCGATGCCCGTACTCGATTTGAATATATTTTATATTTAATTAATAAAACCAGATCATTGATTATTGTCACAATTACGACATATAGACAAAGCCAGAGACAGTAGGTAATAAGCATCATTTTATAGACGTTAACTGTATACGCATATAAAGACCATATTTGCGAAAAAGTTACGAGCGTCGTCGAACAGACAAACAAACACACACAGAAATCCGCTATTATATACAGGGGACTAGTATATAGGCCCGATGTTAATAACATCGGATGTGAAAAAAAAATCATCATCATCATCAAAAGTCGCGGTTGGTTCGTTCATTTGAAAAAAGGGAAAAAAAAACATCATCACCATCATCATCATCATCATCAGTATCGTTCGGAAAAAAAATTAAAAAAAAAATCGCGAGCGTCATCGTGACAGACAGACGGACAGACACACACACAGAAATCCGCTATTATATATAGGGGATTTCTCATAGTTGAACTTAATTTGAAAACGATCGAATTCGAAAAATATAAATCATACATAATCTGAACGCGACGACGACAATCTTTCGATCTGACATCAAACACGAATCGACAATCAAAAAAACTTCAACGGCCATAAACAACAAAATTTCACGCGCCACCCCATTCTCGCTATTCGCGAAATTTTTCAATTCACCTACGGCATATTCGCTCAAAAAACCGTGCACGTCATAAAAGTCGACCCTACCGTTCGGGCAAGTAACCGCACGTCTCTTTCGAGGGTCCGAAGACGCATTAGGCATTCATGGTTGCCGTCGGCGGAATTTGCATAGCGATTTGCGATTCCGACCGTCGGCAAACAATGGCCGATCGGAACAGAGTTGTCGTGGTTCGATTGAAGTCGGAGGAATGGAGGCTTCGCGCTTCCGGCTGATTTGAACCTGTCTTTGCGACGGGGTCGATGGGTCGTTTTCGATATGCGTTTTTGTTTGACCTTTGCCTTACGGTGCTAAAAAGAAAACGCGCGTTTCGGTGCTGTGTAGTCACTACACCTTCGAAAATTAGCGATTCAAAATCGGAAAAATAAAAACATTCATAGATTATCCCCTTAATTGATTATAATTGAAGTAAAAAAATATAATGATTGTGTTTTATTTGCTGAAATCGTTAAAAAACCATCTGGTAACTCTCACGAAATGGACATACGTCCAATCCATTTGGAAGCTCGAGGGCCACTGCACTGCACAGTAGACAGGAATGCCCCCCACTCACGACTGAGAACTTTGAGCTACTCGCACTTCTACAGTGAAGTATGCAAGAGTAAAATGCGAATATGTACGTACATTAAACACAACGCTATTATTTAAGCGAATTAGTTCACAAATTAGCTTAAATTTACTCGATAAATTCTGATTATTATAAATATTATTTTTTAAATCAATGCGTAAATATATTATGGAAGAATACCTAAAATCTTAACCTTGTATTTATTATATTTATAGAGATATTAATGGTTATTAGAGCAATGTGTAGAAGATACACATCACCGGTAAGGAAAGGTTAAAATACTGTTTTATCTATATATTATACTAGCTGATCCGGTGAATTTTGTATTACCTGCAATCACTATTTGTTAGTCTCGCTGAAACTAAGCTGAACGTACGTCCCGTTTTCGCCGGGACTGTCCCGTTTTTGTCGTGTGTTGCGTTGGTCCCATCGTTTTCGCATATATAAGAAGATCTCTCGTCGACAAACGATTGATCTTCAACTCTAAATATTGGATTTTTTTCATCTTAAAATATTGGCTCATTGTTCCCGTTGATTTCACACGTTCTGCATACACCGGTTCCCGATCTCCGATTCCTGTTCCCTGTTCGATTTAGCATAAGAGCGTTATCTGAGTGCAAACATTTTAAATTGTCGTACTACATTAACGATGGAATTAGAGCTGTTGCAAGGTGTATAAACAGACTAGTTTGTTAATGGATAAACGAAATGGACACTCAACTGTACCATACATATATGTATATATATATAAATAGACAGATAGATAGATAGATGGATAACGTCCGTTGCAGAGGCTTTTCCGATATGATTTTGAAAGTTTGCGCGTACTCAATATTCATTGATAAGGGGAAGGTAACTCTTGATGAGTTTGAATATTAAGAACCATCCCTTCCAAATGACGTCAGAGGTTCGCGGTATGCACATAAACTTTTGATGTACAATTTTTATATTAATTAATTTCGAAACTCACCAAACCATTCGTATTCACATAATCGGTCTCTACATGTCGTAGAGCCTCGTGTGTGCCATTAATGTACGGACGCGCATGAATAGAAACGCGCTAAAGCATATCGAGACGCAGCAACATGCCAAATCGCTACACATAACATTTTCAACACAAACGCGCCATTCCGCAAAATAAACCGAAACGGGCATTGAATAAACTCATCATCTGGCGAAATTCATTCGCAAAACACAACACCCAGACATACACACGTAAAATATGATACCTGAAGGACGGCACATGCAAAACTTTCAGATGGACGGACCGGCGTCAGAATGTCAAGGGGGCGATATCGAAGCCCCCGGTAGGGGACTCCGCCCCCCGCGCGGTACCCTTCCTCCCCCCCCGGGCCCCACCCGAACGCTAAAGTGGCTCGGTATATTTTATTCATAGCTTTTAGCAGAAGTGTTCTTCTGGAGACTTTATCAATATATCACGCGGACGTAACCGGCGGTTCTCAGACGTGCACGAAATATCACACCGGATAACGTTTAATTACGGCTTCGGTACACGAACCGTAACGTTTTTTCGATAGTGTAACGGTTATACGGACGTTTGGAATGCGTGATTTAATATTAGGTAGTACACTTGGGTGTTATATAACACGGTTATATGGTTTCGCGAAAGCATCGTGTAATACAAATTCGTGCTATACGAGGTTTGAAATTTATACAAAATCAGAGTTTTTGTTTATCGAAGTTTGTTAATATCCTTTTTTTATGAATAAACGATACAGAAAATATACGTTTACGTATTTAGATAAAATGTATTATTGGTTTCATTTCAAATCATAATTCTTAATGTGTTTTTTTACATAATTCTTAATGTGTTAAATTTACGCACTTACAATACATGAATTACGCATGAAATTCGTTATTTATCTCAATTTAAGTACTTATAATACATTTTGATTCATGTCAAAATGCAAATTTTTCAGTAAATAATTTATATACTTTACTAAAGCATTACCTAATTCATTTTTTTCTTCTAAAAGCGTGTTTTCATAAAACGTAATACACAAAAATACGTACAATTCATTAAACGTGCTATATCGAAATCGTGTTATATAAAACCGCGTTATAAGAGACTCAAGTGTATTTTTGGTTTTTCTTCCGGACCAAAGTTTTTATATTTCAAATTGAGGATAAATAAACAAAATAATCTTTATAGTTCAACTCACATCCATTACTAGATAGAAAAAAAATCTGTTATTTTCAATTTGATACAATTATTTACACGGTTCTGATTTGATATTACAACAAAAATCCGTATTTATAATCCTACATAAAACGCATACAAAACATACGTACCGTGTTTCCCCCAACACAAAACCCGGTTTTATATTAATTTTACTCTTGAAAACTGGACTAGGTCATATTTTCGGGGTAGGTCTTATATTAAAATCATCTTTCAAATCACTTTTTTTATATAATTAAAAAAGTATGCAATGAAAAATATAATGACAAAGCGCATACAATATTTCAAAAAATTAATAAAAAAAGTCAAATATAGCAAAATAAAAAAATATTTTTAAAATTATTGTCACATTATTATTGTTTTTTATTATTATTATTAATATTCGTTATGACTTATGATAGAGAAGCATCAAAGAAGTTAAGTTCACACGTTGTTCCTACTCTGTCTAAATGAATCACCTTTTTACCTTTAGGTTAAGTAAGGTTAGGTTAGGCTAGTTCAGTTCTCAAAATTCGAGCAAAAGCCAAATATGGCTCATTTGATGCTAAATTAAATTTTAATTAATGCTAAATTCAAATGAAGACGCATTTCGCCGTACCAGAGAATTGCCTCTCGAGCACCTTCATACAACGCCAATACGATGTTTTTTTCACTAGGTCTTATTTTCGGGATAGTTCTTATATTAAAACCATCCCTTAAAATCATAGTAGGTCTCATTTTCGGGGAAACACGGCATGACGATACAAGATAAACGAGCTGTTTACACGATACGTCCGCGGGCTCAGTGATATCAACTGTCTAATTAAGCAAAATTTCGCCATAATTGCTATTGTGATCTACATTTCACACCCCGGCTTACACATTTATCCCCGGGCACTATCGGGGGATAAAACCTCACACCCTTCGCCTTCCCGGGGTCAGTAATTGCTGGAAGTTGGCAACCCTCACAAATATAATTTGCGGCTTATGATCCTCTTACGCAACGACCGCTAATATTCTGTCTCGTTGGAGTTTTCCGAGTAAACTCCTATACCCACCGGTGACGTCTCCATTACAGCCGATTGACCCACATTTTTGGCTCGTGTACCGAAATTTCGATGGGGGAATTGATGGAAATTTTGGGATTTTGGAGAATTTTCAATTGAATATTTTTGTTTGTGTTGAGTCGAGAATTTAAGCGCTGAATCGTATGTTTAAAATGGATGTTTGTAATGGTGGGTTTATGGTTTGATTCTATTCAATTTTCGGGTCTTTTTTGTTTCGGATACAAAATGCACAACAGCGACTTAATTTTGTTGATTATATTGGCATTCATCACAGTTAAACAAAAAATGGTATAGTCACTAGGAATCTCATTACCGGTAAATGATCCTAATTCGGTAAATTTTCAATATTTAGCAGTAAATATATTTTTTTGTATTTTCAATATTTTTGAAGTGTTTTTATAGAAAATATTTTTTGGAAAAGTCGGTTTTTATAAGTGCGCGGTTTTTTTTGAAAGTATTTTTTATTTTACTGTTTTATTGGTTTCTCGTTATATTTTTACAGGTTTTTATCTAAAATTTAATTAACTGAAAAATTACGGTGAATCTAAAATCTCTAAAAGCCACGGTATGGATTTGATCACGTATCATAAGTATATGATGTTTTGAAATTTTTCAAACGCAATGATTTGAGTTATGAGATATATAATATGTTCAGTTAAATATTATTTATGAGATACTGTCATCTCAAGACTATTCGTAAAAGAAAGTTTTTAGTACTTCAAACCCTTCAAAAGTTATCTTTTTCTATCACTATATAGTAGAACAACGCAATAGTGAATAATCCCTAAACTTTTGACAGTGTTTTGAAGTCATATACACTGCATACAATTCTATATACATATAATAACTAATTGTAACATTCGTAGCAAACTTTACTAATATTTCTGGCTCAAATCAAACCACGATTCAACACAATCACATTAAGACCAGGCGCCCCCTGCGATTTGTAGTCGCGGCGATCGTTTAATCGCGAAAATGGAAAGCATTATTTTAGTTTAAAGTGTGCCCATATGGCATATGGGCGCACTTTAACCTAAAACAATGCGTTCCATTTTTGCGACTAAACGATCGCCGCGACTACAAATCGCAGTGGGCGCTTGGCCTAAAAGAACCCCAAAACACTGATCCGTCCACTATTCCCACAACATAACGACCAAAATCGCAAAACGCCAACGTCACACCAGCATCGCAACGACCCCCGTTTGAGAAGCTCCGTCGCCCGTTAAAGCTGCATGAGCTTTTTTCATCGCTCTAAAACGGCGAGGCTTTCACGGAACGGCCGGCACGTATACAGGCGCCGGATAGCTCCTTTTTGACGCCGTAAAAGCTTAATTATTAACCGGTGTGGGGCGGCGACGGTGTCCCTCCTCGAGGCCCCGGCATCGGTCGTCATCATCATCATCGCGGAATTAAGCTCCGTAACGGCTGGGAGCTTTTAGCGCGTACGTGCCGCCGCTCTCATTATCGCGTTTTGCGCGAGCGCGATACGTATTATGGGGGTTATGTTGTATTTCGGGCCGGTGAGAAAAACGGCGGTGTTCTCGATGTGTATTGTCGTTTTTTATGAAAGCTTCGAATGGGCGGAGGTTTTGTGTTTTTCCGAGACGTTTCGGCGTTGTCGTGTGTGGTTTGTATGGACGTCCGTTGCTGAACGAAGTGTTTGTTTATTTGAAGTTTGTATTCTGTATAAATGTCACGGTCCGTGTGTGTTTGTGTTGGTCATAGATACGCATTGTTGAATTGGGTTAGATTTTGTTATCGGAAATTTGAATTGTTTCGATCGAAGTTTTTGATTGGGTTTGATTAGATCAAATATAAATTTACTGATAGTAACTGCAACATCTATGTATATAAAATGGATATTTGTATACATGTATATATATTAGACGTCATTTCACTCCAACATCGTTCAACCGATCACTATGAAAATTGTCATGTATATGTATTTTTTTGTCGAGAAGGTTTTGTATCATTAAAACCAAATTTTAAAAAAAAATCAGTTTGATCTGTCGTTTGTTGAATTTAGTTGCCTTGGTTACGCGATTCATATCAATCATATCAAACTGTTATAATACAGATTGGCAGGACAACGTCTGTCGGGTTCAGCTAGTATATTATAGAAATGAGAGATTTAAATTTTTTAATAAATTTACTGAAATCGTTTATAATCAAATGATTCATTGATGGCGTTACAATATCATGTAAATTTTAAAAATTATTGAAAATAATCATTGATCAAATAAGATTGAATTGAAAAACAGGTTTTAATAATAATATTGGATATATTTGTTTTGCGAATGTATCTTTAGTCATTTTCGTTTCGAAGAAATTAATATGTGAATTATTCAGATTCTTTTTCGTTTGCTGACAATTGTTTGACATGATTGACGTTGCTTTGTAAAAATTAATAATTTATATTCGAAACTTTGTTTGGATCGTTTTAGTTAATTCAAAAGTTAAGTCCTCGAAAATTTTACCTTTTATCTATCCCAATTTTCAAACATTCTGTAAAATTTTACTTATTTTATTTATATTCTCATCAATTGCTAACAATTAAGATATTTTTAATTCATATATCTATATAATTTCACTGCTAATCATATTGAATATAAAAAATAAATCGAAACGAACAGGTGACTTAACTAATATATTATAATATATTTAATCGTAAAAAATAAAAATATATTTTTAACAACAAAAAATTAATAATCATGAAAAATATATTATAAATCATCTCTATATATAATACTTACCTACTTTGGAAATTTAAAAACTTTTCAACTCTTAAAAATCATAAGGAACTTGTTAAAGCCTCTGAATGATTTATACGAACGGCCGTTCTCGGGATATTACTTAAAATTTGGTTCGCTCGAAGCTTAATATTAATTTTGTGAATTTATGTACCCTGTAAATTTTTGAAAAAAAGCTCATATTTTTAAGAAACGCGCCATATTTAATTTTCGGATCCAAGGCAAATTTTACCCAGCGTTTTCGCCGTCACAAAACTACAACACGTCATAAAAGCAAGAGGATATTGTCAGTGAGTTTTGCTGAACCCCTTACTGGCTCACCGATGACATTTTCCAGAACCCAAAATATTACAACTGGAAAAAAAACATCCAAATGACAGGAAAAAACTCGACAGTTCGGGAAATCCGTCGCTCATAGTAATCCTCTCTCGCTTTTCCGTTTTCGCAAAAGTTAGGAAACCCTCACGTATAAATTTTTTTCGCGCATAATTTCCCAACTGTGACTGAAAGTATTCATTTTTTCTCCACACAATACGCTTTCGACACGCAACTCCCATCTCAAAAATCGTATTTTATCGTGTCTTTTTTTTGTTTTGAGTTTGAACAAATTCAAATTTTATTACCTTCCAAAAGGATGGCGGCCGAACTCCATCGCCTCAGTTTCAGCACCATATTTAACGATATGCACATCTGTAACAATTATTTTTCAATCATCATTATGAAAAAGCAATACAATACACAATTCATGCTCGGCAAACATTCCCGATGATTTATTTTCAATTTTCAATGCGGAAGCATTATTTATTTATTTCAATTAACGCATCAAAATCGTTTCAAGACGATAATTCAATTAAGGAAGTTAGTTTAAAATTCAGCCATGTAAAAATTGTGGAACATTTCGATTTAATTAATCATTTGGAATACGTTCGGAATAAATTTTCAATTATAAAAAATATAAAACGAATATCTCGGTTCCACTTTCGATCACTCCCGTGGAATTAATTATACTCGATCACTTTTGCCGAGTTCGTTTAATTAAACCGATCGTTGACCGAAACGCGGCCTTTTGAAAGATATCCGAAAAAGAGGAAATAAAACGAGGTTCGTGAAAGACATTTATATAGTGAAGTCGACGTCTAGAATCGTTCGTCTTTCGGAACCGAAAAGGTAGTTTCTCTCGGTTCCCAGACAATAGAACCGGAACCGACTCTAACAAGTGCTCCTACAATGCACTTTGTTCCTTCCGGCTATCGTTTCGTTTTAGCTCAATTTACATTGTATTATTTCAACTTATAATTTAAAAAAAATAAATTGAATCTTCATATAACACAAACGAATATATCAATTTTATAAAATTAAAAAGTTTTCATATGATTTTTCGAATTCATCTTAAGATTTAAAATTATTCAATATAAAAAAAAACATCTTACCTATAACGTATATATTTCCAACATTCAATTTGACAGTGTTATAAATAACGCTATTTATCCAACAGTATCAACACATACGAAAAACATCGACATTACGAAAATGCATTAAAAAGCCCCGACGGGACATCCATTCCTCAACTTTTAATGTCGGAACGCGACCGACTCGGACAACCGAATTTCCCTACATTTTCCGGGGACGAACTTCTCGAACAACTCGAGTTTTCCGTGGAAAGTTCGAGACGCGCCCCGGCCGCAACCGCCCCCGCGAACGGTCCGGCCCGAACTGAGCAGCATCCCTTAGGAAGCGCGCGAAAGTGCTGCCGCGCGCGCATTTTGAATCTTGCAGGGTGGCCAACTTTGGGGCGCCAAGGCGGTTGTCGTCCGTCGCTTCTGTGCGGTTTTGGGCTGTTTTGAAATTTCGGTTTGGTTTTGTTGGTGTGGAAATGTGATGTTTCGCGTTGGTGGGATTTGGAAATCTATGGATTTTATGTGATTCGATGATGTTTCGAATATCAGATTGATTAACCCTTTCCACTCGCGGAGATTTTCCGCAGTAGATATGTTGATGATCGTTTTCCAAGGTTTTATCTACAATATTCATTCAATTCAGCGTAAAATATTTATAAGCAAACTTACAGAATCGGCGTTATATTTCGAATTTTGTAATTGGCATACCTATGTCAAATTCTGAGCTATAAAGTGATAGAGCCTTGGTGAGTCTCTTTTTAGAGAGGCTTCCGTGTAAAAGAAATGTATGATGACTGTATAAAAATTGAAAATAACTCTCATCGGTATATTTAGAAGGAATTTCCGTCCAAATATACTTTATTATCGGATAGTACCCGGCGTTACTCGGGACTTAAACTTTTAATCAAATTATTTTTAATTTAAATTCATTAAAACCAAATTATAAAGCAGGCCGCGCATTTTCACAATTTGTGAACGGGCAACAATTTTTTTTTATATAGGTGGAGAATATTATTTGCGGACCGTCCCGTTTTGGGTTCTGAGAAATATAATCACCCTATTTTGATGATACAAAAAGCTTCTTGGCAAAAAAATATTTGTTTTACATAGGTGGGGGGACATTTTTTTGCTGACCGTCCTGTTTAGGATTCCGGGAAAACGATCACCCTATTTTAATTATGTTAAAAACCTTCTCCACAAAAAAACACATATACATACCAATTTTCATGGCGATCGGTCAAACCGTATGTATTGCTATTTAAACAAATTAAACAGAAAAATCGAGCGTCATTTTCAATTATTTTTTTCGTAATTGTATCTAATCAATATATTATATTTTAATAACTTTAATTAATGCGGATTATTATGTGACAGTTTTTCATATGTATAATAAAATACTTATATTCATACATTGTAATTTAAGTGAAGTGATGTATTTCTTCCTTAATTCTTCAAATTCTTTTTTTGATCATTCGAAACACTGAATGTCCCAATCTGTGATTTTAGAAATTTGGCAACCTTGGTGTAAACGCAGTTTATTTTGCTACGTAAATCACACTTTTTATTTTTCTTGTATCTTTGACAACTTGACATCTTGACGTTCGAAAATCGTCTGATTCACACATTTTGCATATTTACATGTCTGATGTCACGTAACATACGCTCGTCATGGTTTTGTCATTTTTTTATTATTTATTCATACCTGTCAATTTTTACGAACGATAGTCTAGTGCAATTTTTCGAAAGAATTGATTATCGTTTAACACATGGTCTACACATAAAAATATCCTACCTATCGAAAATTCACCTCTCTATTTACACAATAGCGGTCAATAAAACTGATACACTTTGGAAAATTGACGTTTTATAAATTTTGGACAGTTTTAAAATTTTTGAAAAAAACATTATCTATGTATCTATCTATGTATCTAATTATAATGTAAGAGAGAATAAAACTCTATCAAATTATAAAGACATCGGTTTGAAAAATTGTCACTACACAATCAATAAGTACCTTTTTTAATATGTATTATAGAGAATCGACTGATATATTATGACACGAAAGAAATTTTTCTATTAGAGATTTAAAAACGAGCGTTGAAATAATTTCAATTTAATTTCGTAAAGTGATAAGGACTACTTTATTGTGTATTGTTTTCGACATTTTTAACTATATTTTACTGTGATTACAGCCCTTATCACCCGAACATTTATCAAAATGATATGTTTTCATGCGTTTCCTTTTTTGCTCAATAGTTTAATTGAAACCATGTTTTATGTTTTGATTTATATAATTTTTAAAAGCTTTACAATAGAGTTAAAAAGAACTTCTAATTAGCTTTCCAGTGCTCAAATACCGTTTTCTTAGAATTTGTTTTTATTGTATCGAAAACAGTGGTGACTCGTGTGAATTTGTTGTGAAGGGGCTGCAGCAATGAAAATGAAAATAGTAAGCCTATACACATGGGAAAAATATGACGTTATCAACGATATCGAGTGCACTATAAAGTGTAGTGCAGTCCGGTGTGAGTGGAATTTTCTTTGAGTGCGGTTGAACGCTGAGTGTGATATTGCTTTACGTGGACTTTTCACCCTACCGTTATCAACACATGAAAAAATCAAAATAAGTAGGTACAGCATTTGTACATTCACTTTACGTTACTTAGCGTTACTAAAGACATATTGTACAAAAATCATCCATTTTTTATAGAAAAGATACGACATTCCGTTCAAAAACGGAACCCATCTAAAATTTCAGACCACACCCCGCATTTATCACACTTCCCCCGCGAGAAACAAGCGTCCATTACATTTTTCGAAAACGCCCCGCTTCGCAAACGATCTCCGATCCTGACTACAATGGGCCGGCGCGATTATTACTTCGGCCCCTCCTCACACGTTACACACGTCTGGTGTTCGGCATTGTTTTCGAGGACTTTTCAGTCCATTGTGGACGATTATGTGTGTACACGGCACTCGACTTGTTCCGCAAACAACGAGACCCTCTGGTCGCTTCGATATTCATATGCTCCGGTGTGCGGAATGATTGAAAATCGCGGTTGGAAGCAGTTGTGCTGTATTTAGTGGATCGGTCGATGGTTTTGTTTGAATGTGACGGTTTTTTGGAGTTGGGTGATGGGTGTTGTGGTTGATGTTTGAATGTGAATTCAACCAGTGACGCTCCGAGATAATGCGCCGTTGGACAATGTTCAAAATGTCGCCTTCTCTAGAATACTATCAAATAGGCCCGATGTTAATAACATCGGCTGTGGATTTGTTAAGAAATGGAAAACGATAAAATGTGAAAACCCGAAACGTGTACCCGATTGAATATTTAATTAATAAAATCAAAATACTTCATTTGTTATTGTCACCAGATGTCATATATCGTGTTTCCCTGATAATAAGACCTACCCCGAAAATAAGACCTAGTGCAATTTTCGAGTGTAAAATTAATTTAAGACCGGGTCTTATAAGTTCGTGGAAACACGTTAAGCAAAGCCAGTCGCAAGCGTCATTCGAACACACATACACAGACACACAGAAATCCTTGATTATATATAGGGTTATTAAATTTTTCCATAACCACTTCATCGCTGTTTAGAATTACATAATAAATATTATGTGTATTTAAAATTCAATTATAGAAACATCACTGGTCTTGTATTGTGCCGTTTATTCTCGTAATAAAAAAATGTATTCAGAATTTTTTCCTTTATACAACGGACTTATGACTTTAACGGACACCCTCGCCCGCATTAATCCATTATATCGAAGTTTTACTGCAATATATTATGCATTCATTTTAACATATAATATGACAGTTTCAAAGTAAAGATAACCATTTCCATCTACCATTCAATTCAGCCTTTAATAAAAATAAAAATCTATATACGTGTATATAAAAATGGATATTTGTTTAATATATTTGTTTGTTTGTTGCCGTATCACTCCAACACCGTTCGACCGATCCCCACAAAAATTGGCGTATAAATGTATTTTTTTGTCGAGAAGGTTTTTGTATCATTAAAATAGGGTGACCATGTTTCTCAGAACTCAAAACTGGACGGTTCACGAAAACTAAATTAAAAAAATAATTTGATTTAAAATTTGAGTCCCGAGCAACGCCGGGTACTACCACTAGTAATTATATAAATTTTATTATAAGACGAAAATGTAATAATACAACCGACATACCCTCGAAGCCTCATTTCTCCGCCGCTTTCGGTCCATCATCAACCGTCGTCCGGGGGCCAATCGATCTCAGTTGGAGACGCTTCGACGAACAAATTAGCCATATTCGAAGAATCGGTTCGCCCCCGGGGGCTGCGCCCCCCGTTCGAGTCGCTCATAAGATTTGTGCGGCGGTATCGTTATTATATTACAGGAATCGAATCGAGTGCAAAATCGCGCCAAGGAATTGTGTCGTCGCCGTTTCGATTTGTCGGCACGTATGCAGATTGGCCTGAGGTGAAATATGAGATTCGATCGAAAAAAATGTAGGTTTCTGGTTCTAGAAGTGTTTGTGACAGTTGAGTTTATGGTACATATGTCGTGTATTAAATAGAAAAGTATTATTATTATTTTTAGCCGGAGTACTTTTTTACTTTGAAATAATTGATATAATACGTATACATTGTTGTCAATTAATAATTAATCTATTTATCATAATGACCTCGAGCGTGACTTAGTTTAATAAATAGATGAATTTGCTTCGATGTTTATTACGGTTTATTTAAATTACTTCGTAAATCTATTCAATATTTGAAATCGTAAGACAAAGCTAAGGGTTTATGAATTAACATACGTGCAAAATTTTCCGATCTAGAAACCAATGTACAAGTAGTACAAGTATTAACTTTCGACATCATATAATATTTTATTCAAACTCTTTCGGTTGTACTTGACAATAAAAGACGTTTTGATGTGCTTAAAAATTTATTTAAAAAAAAATCTATAAATAGCAAAATATATGAAATTGGTTCAATATTCGTGATTCTTTCTATTTTTTGTCAATCTAAAACCTTGTGAATTTTAAGCTGATATTTTTTTAACTGTTACCATGCTACCATAGTGCTTTTTAAACATTTCAATTTTTTAAATATTTTTCAGTGATGAAAATTCATTTAATTAATTATTTTGCTGATTGTAAAATTGGTCTTTTAAGTCAAATCTACACCTATAATAAAAATAAAAATATACTCGTAATAAAACTGTCCCCTTTTTGTAATTTAATAAAATATATTATAATAGGTTTATTTATCATTTCAAATATTTACCGATAAAACTTCAACATTTCCAAAATCAGACAAATTATCGAAATCAATCCTCCGTATGCTAAAACCATCATAGCCGGACGGCAATCAACAATTCCGACACTTATGAAATTAGTTCCTGTTCCAGCACATTTGGGTCTTTTTGTATAAAAACGCCAATTCTCTCTAGTTTGCAACCCATGTTCTTGAATCCGTCTAAACCTGCACAAAAACCAACTAATTAATTATTATAACATTGAATATCAAAATAATCGAAGTTCTGATCACAATCTAAAACTGACCCTATCTTGAACATTTCCTTATACGAAGAATTCTTTTGAACGGCTAACCAAGGATCGATCACTTGTAAATACTGTATTTCTTGTAAACCGCACTTTTCGTTTTCGTGAAATACTTCACCGACAACCTTATAGCCAACGCCAGTTTCCATGTGAAATGCAAATAATCCCTGAAAATTCGAAGGTTCTGTGAAATTCGTTCAAACATGATTGCAGCATCTTTGCGTACCCCTCTGAGTTTTTTCACTCCGTCTTCCAAAGATATAAAATTCGGTTCTTCTCCTGGAATGGCGATTTTTTTCTGATATATAGCTTTTCTGATCGGCTCTGTTGCAGTCTGGAAAAAACTCAATGTAAAGTCAATTTCTGATGTCGAATAATACGATTAGTTTTTCTCACCGAAAAATAATATCTATTAAAAACAGTATCGTGAACGGCCATTTTCAACCTCGAGTTCAATAAATCCGGTAAAGTTTTGATTCTTGACGACGACGATTGGAGCAATGCCACAATGTTGGCTGAATAGCTCGTGTAAAGGAACATGAGCGATAAAAATAAAAGCAAAATAACAATTCGACCAACTGGACCTATAAATACGATTTTTTATTTTATCTTCAACAATCATATCAAAAAAAAATATATGTTACGGAAGTAAAAAATTGCTAGGACGCAACAAAAATCGAAATTTTTTTGTCCATATTTTTTTCATAACAGCCATAATTAATGATAAAACCATTCAAAATACTTTTCGTTGAATTTTTTATAACTTCATATTGATTAATATTAATATTGAAATTTTTAGAATTTTTTACTTCTTAATTGAACGTTGCTCCCTTGCTGACATATTGCTCCCGTCGTCATAATAATCACATCACTCCAACTTGGTCTCAAAGTCTCAGAATCGCTATTATTCTAAAATATGATAATTATAAAAACTCTTATATCTATAAAAATGCCATTATATTAAAATTACACACTTGAATGACGTCGCCTAAATATATCCATTCCCACTTGGAAGAAACAAACAAGAAGATAGACAGCACTACTACAAGACCCAATGAACATCCCCAAACACCTTCTTTGAAAGGTAATACAAAAACGTTACTCATATATGACAACTTCGGTTGTCTGAAGACAAATTTGGATCGCGTAGGAGTAGGCATTGCAATATAATCGATCACTGGTATTCTATCAGCAGTGAAAAACAGAGGAGATCCTGAAATGAAAAGATTGCATGTTTGAATTTGAACGTTGAAATTATATGATCTTTTTTTTTTATTTTATGCCTCCAACGTCTGCTTCTTTCCTTGTTAGCTGACCGATCATTCCGCTCCAAGAATCGTTTCCAGAATCTTTGTATCCCCAGGAACTAACGAAGGTGAAGGAACGTGTTGCGTTCAGAAAATCTAGCAAGTGATTTGTCAAGAAATAGTTCACTTTTGTGATCGTATCGATCTCTTTATTCCTGTATTTTGGAAATTGGGGAAAAATAAATATTTCGCGAAAATATTTTTAGCCAAACGCATATTTCTCACTTGTAATCTGATAGATGATAAAGTGAATCATTGTTTGTCAATACGTAGCATATTCTTATCAACGTATTTTGTAAATTTATTCTCCTTATCGCTAATGGTTTTTTGTCTGATTCGTCGAATACTAAAGATTGACTTTCGTTTCTTCTATAAACTTAAGTAGAAATAAAGAGTTCACCATATTTTCAATAATCGAATAATTTTAGAATTTAATATTGAAAAAAATTACGTGAAATTTCTGGGCACAATTTACCATTCTTATTCCGAAATATAAGATTGAAATTACTATCCGGTAATATTTTCAAATCTGAAATGTATTTGAAATTTTTATCTTCAACAAAATATGATCCTTTTTGGACAAATTGCACCAAATTTTCACATTCATCGACAGTTTTTTGAGAATCAAATAAAAGCCATTTATAAGGTGCATTTAGCATCAGTTCCTGTTCTGCCTGAAATTTTGATTATTTCTGGAATACTTGATTAATTTCTGATTACAAAAATGAGTGAATTTATTGTCGAATAAATTATGATGTATTTTTCAAGAAATTCTTAACTGCAAACTTTAACATTGTGTTTTGTCTTAATAATTAATTTTGTTTTGCTTTGTCATTGTATTTCTTTTTACCTTTTTTTATATTAAAAATAAAATATTTATAATCACATTTTTGAGTAACTGGGGTACCCTTTGACATCCCAAATCTGCAACGAATATCATCTCATGCATAAAATTAGCATTCGGAACTGTAATTTTATCACCGATATTATTTATTTTTGTCATTATATATTTTTTTGATAATGTTTTTATCAATTGCGACAGTGCCCCTGGAAAAATCAATGTATTCACTTCAAACATTAATCAATTACATTTGTATCAAATAATGACATACTTCATGGTAAATATTTAAATTCGAACATTTCACACCGTTAAATAGAATATATAAAACTAAAAAAAATATTTTCATCTAAAAAAACAGTGCTGCGTTTTATGTATTGTTTAAAATATATATGACGCAAAGAATTCATTTATAGATAATTATATTTTTTTTATTTATACCAATTTAATTAAATGTACATGTCTCCCCTTTTAAAATTACCTAACAAATTCTAAAACAAAATTTGACTATCCATTTTACCCAAATGAACCATGTGAAACTGAATCAATCACCTCAACCAGTAATGCATAACTTTTTTTATGAAACTTTTTTTATACAAATATAACAGTATCGCTATTTTTTATTTAGAAGATCAGGGTTGCAGTATCATGAAAATATTTTAGAATTTTTTTTTTAAATATCAATGATTCGAGCACGTCAGGAAACAATGTATCGAATAATCAGTTCATGCTATTACAGTAAACCCCCCTATAACGTCAAAATAAATTACACGTTATAGGGAGTTAAGGTTTTTCGATTTTAATTTTTTTTTTGACATTTTTTACGTGTTAACTGTTTGTTTCAAATACATTTGAAAAAAAATTGAATTCTAATGCATTTGAACGATATAGGGGGGGCTTACTGTACAAATTGCATAAATCTTTACTTTTGTGCAATAATAAAAAGTACATACTAATATTCAAACACAAATAAGCCTCAATGCGTGACGCATCAATTCGCGAATTTTCCAGAACACCCACAACGTCATCGTCGAACGCTCCCACTCTCCACAAAAGACCAAAAATAACAAACAACCGCAACGTAAAAACGCCGATATTCCGTCTCCTTTCCAGAGTCATCTGTCGATGACTTTTTATCAACGATGACCGACGCCTCGAACAAAACTCGTGTTGATTATTCGCAGAAATCAGTGTGCGGCGAGAGAGCGGCGCGAGCGTTGACTCTGCGCGGTGAGCGTTTGCTTAACAATTGTGCTTTTCCGTCGTCGTCGCTCGATGCGAAGTTCGCGTTGTAAATATAATTTTTGATATTTGCAGTTTGCAAATTGGTCGCGTGCAATCGGCGATTTGTTCGCTTAATAGTGTGTGCTGTTCGATGGGGTAGTTCTCGTTTTGTTTGAATTGTGTGTGTAATGTTTTTTTTTTTTTCGTTTAGTTTCAGTTGCTTTTGTGATAGTGTTGAGCTCTGCAAACGGACGTGATTGAACATGCATGTGAATCATTGAATTATTTTTAGCAGAGATACGAATATGACTCGTTCATGTTATATGCGAAAAATATGAAGATGTTTTCGTGAAAAGTTCATCGATGTAATTTATAACTCTATAAGTCTGAAAATTCGTAAATTTTACTGTAACTCGCAAAATTTATAAATTTCAAAAACTCTTTTATACTTTTGACACTTCTCAATGGTAAATGCTAGGATATAGCAATGAAACCCTAAAATTTGTTGAGCTTCCGATTTTTATAGATGAATAAATAATTTTAATAGATATTATTTGATTGAATATTGAAACACGGCATTGTTATATTTTATTATAATATATCGACTGCATCATGTCTTTTATACTTTTTACTTATGTAATTGCACTATTAGAACATATTTTTATTGTTTGAAACTGATTAAATTAATTAAACCAGAACCATTTCCGTTTACAATTCAATTAATTTCAACTATTGGTGAAAGAAATTCAAAATTTGAATAAGTATAAAAATAAATATTATTAAATTAAAATAATATAGTTATATGGTAAGTACTTATATTAAAAAGAAAATATATTGTATTATAAAATGTATGAAAAGGTTGAACTACATCATTTTAAAAACTAATAATATTCATCGATTTGCACTTCAATTTATAATTTACATCTGATTAACTGTCAATCATATGGTTAGTTTTTTTTTTCTTTTAAAAAAAATATAATGAGATCTTTATTTATTATACTTTAATTAATTGATGATTTCATATACCTAAAAAAAATTATAGTGAAATAAACCAACGTATGAAATATTTCGTTCATATTGATCAAAAAAATATTATTAACTGTGAAATTTAGTAACTAGACAGATAAACACATGATAGTTGAATACACTACAATTAAATACAACGAAAGTCATCTTTCGCTTCCTTATTTATTTATTTTCTAATATTGTGCGTTGAATTTTCAACACAATAGATGTCAATTAATAATTGACAACTCCATCACAGCTGACATTTCTGATGTGACGTCATCAGTTAATGTCAATAAATAAGTTAGTATTATAAGAATTCGCGTTGAAAATATATTTTCAACTGCTATCCTGTGAATTAGTTTCGTTTTCATACTTCTAATTTGATTTGCAGGTATTTTGATGTATTTTTCCAAAGAAAACTAAGAATATACGAGTCTTTGCAACATGAAGATACAAATTTTGGACAAAATGTAATGTATTTTTTATTTGCAGTAGTTTTACGTAGAGATATATAAATTTTATTTTCTTTATAGCTTTATTTGTAAATTTTATTTTTATTTTCAGATCACAACCACAAATTGGCCATTCCAAATTTGATAAGTGTCTTAGTCATAATGAAACTAAATATTTACCGTCAGTATAATCATATATCATAGACTATTTATTTATTTTGTAATTTTTTTAACAATTTTCTGTTATATACTATTTGCCTATTTGGTAGATGTCAACCCCCTACAGCTTTTTTGATTCAACAAAAATATTCTGAAATTTTTTCTGTATCAGACTGGGACGAGTATGACTCCAGAATTATTTTTATTTTCTTTTTTATTTTATATATATTTATTTTATATTTATGTATTCATATTAATATTATAGATATCAAAATGATGAATTTGAGATGATTAAAAAAAATATATACTTTGCCCTTTTCGGAGAACCCAACGGAGAAATTACGCAAACATTACAAATTTTATCTTTAACAAGTACAGATCTAAATCCTGATTTAGGTTATTCTGAGGAACAAAAGAAACATGTAGATAAAATATATGAAAAGATCGTAACTTTTAGTGAGTTGCTTTTTTCGTACTGATTATTATTATATTTGTCGATCATTGTTTTTAATATTGAAAATCTTTAGAAAAATTCAGTGCTGATGGTAATAGAATTTACATGAGCAAACTTTTTGCTTGTTGCGTTCCTTTACAAAAGGATCTTTCAGAATCTTCAAACATGGAAAAATACGCACATATTGAAACATTCAAGATATTAGTACTTCCTATTTTCAAAATACGAAAATGTATAGCTGATAGTGAAACTTGTAAGCAAAATTATAAGAAAAAAATTGTATAATTGATTTTTATTACATTAATTAATAATTATTAAGGTACTTCTCCTTGTTGTTTATATATTGATGATCATGGAAGAGTTTATAAAAATTGGGATGATTACATGACAAACAATAAATTACCTGAAGGTGTTTTAGTCCTTCCAAAAAATGGAAAATATAAATTTTCTATAATAAATGTGTGTATTGTTAGTATTTCTCAGTATTTATTTATTTTTATTTGTCCTAAAATTTTACAATTTATTTTCAGAATATTCCAAAAGTATCTCTTGATATTGTATTATCCCCAGCATCTTCGACTAAAACCAAAGTAGTTGATGTTCTTAGCAAAGCAGTAACTGGTATAGGATTAACATCAGCTGGAGTTTTTGCGACCGCTCTGTTTTTACCTGTAGCGGCACCTATTATGATGACTGCAGCCGTAGGTGGGTTAGCAACTGGTGTCGTTGGTTCTACTGTATCTAGTATGACTCTTAAGGATAGAAGCGATCATGAGCAGGTTTTTTTTTTTACTATTTACTAAAATGAAAGTTTTATAACATACAAGTCTTATTTTTAAATAATATTATCAGTCAATAGGTTTGGGAGATCCTGAATCTCGAGGATGCTGGTTGAATATTGGTGCAAGCATATTTGGTATTGCTGCTAGTGCATCGAGCCAAATTCTAGCAGCTAGTGTCAGTCGAGGAATCGCTATAGGACAAGTATATTTTTTTATTATTACAAATTTTAATTTTGTGTCAATTCACATTTTAAATGTTTGCTTTATAAAGAGTGTTTTTTATTTTAAATCCAGTATATGTTTTTTTTTTATATTTTAAGATTGCAAAAGGTGCTCACAATGGACTGCTTTTTGCTAGCACTATCACAAATGGTTTAGGCATCACAAATGGAGTATATGTAATGATTGATAAGGTATATTACAAACAAATGTTTAGAAATTATAATTTTTACTTTTATTTTAATTTTCTCACACCTGTTTTACTTATTTTATCACTAGTATGTAAAGACTGGTGAAACACCAACAGCTTTAGAATGGTTGCAAATGTCCTCATCTGTTCTTTTCTTTTTCCATTCTGTGATAAATATTAGAACCGCTACGGTTTTGATAGAAGAAACGCAACTTTCTACTATAGAGCAACAAAGAGACATGCTTCGTAGCAACCGACACAGGTTTACATATTTATATTAATCTCATTATGACTAATCAACAGTGGCGACTCGTGAAAATTTGTAGTGGAGGGGCTGCAACAATGAAAATGAAAATAGTATGTATGTTCTTATGTACAAAATACAAAAACGTCATCATCAACACATACAAGAATCAAAATATATATTGAATTTATACATCTGTACAAAATGAATATAGGAATTTAAAAAAAAAACAAAACATATACTTTATACAGGGAAGGCTGCAGCCCCGTAGCCCTTTAGGATGAGCCGCCACTACTAATCAATATATTTGCTTACCTATCTTTTTGAAAATTACAGAAAAATTTTTGATAAAATGGCTGCTGAAACTCGTCGCCAAAATGGAAATGTGGATGGCAACGCTCAGATTATACGTAGTATGAAAACTATAACCAATAAAGATTCATATTTTGCAAGTGCTCTGAAAATGAATAAGCATTTAAATAAAAACAAAATTAAGATCTCATTCGGTGGAACAGACGAAGTATTATTAAATGGTCATCACAACATCAGTCCAGATATACTTATAAATTTAAATCCTTCTGAAAGAGCTCAACTATTTACTGAAATAGGCCCATCAAAATTAATAGCTAAAAATTGTCCAACTAAGGTTTCGTTTCCAAATATTTCTTTTAATTATGTTTTAGGGCTTAGATCTATTGTCAGAATTGTTGAAATGTGCCAATCACGCGATGAAATGGAACGTTTTATAATAAATTGTGTAGGCACCTTGACTGATCTCACATTTACTTATTTATATGATTTGATTCAAGATTGTAAAAAACAACTATACGATTTAGTATTTGAAAAATTATCTGTTTTAAATATTTTTGACAAAAACAATTTGGATTTGTTCCTATTTGAAAAATTTACTGAAATTATCAGATTGTTAGGTATTGGAAATAACTTACATGATACATTAGAAGAGTTATCTCATAGAGTAAGAAAAAGTGTTATTGAATTTCTCGTTTCTTGTTTCACAAAGTGGCTAGATGAGGAGTTTTCTCAAACTCAATATGTACAAATACGCTGTAGCATCTGTACTGGAATCCGATTTGCAGATTAGAATATCTTATAATAGTATTGAATAAACTGTTTATTCAAAATGAGTTTTTTTTTTTAACTATGTTTCTCATCAATAAAACTAGATTAACCAAAATTTAAATATTAAGTAATTATTTTTAAAAAGAAAAAAATGCAAATTTTGATAAAATAACAATTTCGTTATTGTCTAGAGAGAAATTGCCAAAATTCCTGAAGAGCTGAATTTCGGTATAAACCTTGATATTGTAAATGTCAAAAGTTTTCATCGATTTGATTATAATTGTTGCTAAAAAAAATATTTGTCTTCTGAGAACGTATTTCTAATTCATAAACAGAATGACTGATTAAAAAATAATTATGGAAATTATAAACTTATTGGGATCGTTTTTGTGTGGTATTCAAATCAGTGCTGCGGGACAATGTCTAATTAAAATTAGCCTTACTGGTATTTCAATTTCATTAGAATTAAAAGACAGAAAACTACTGTATCAATATAAAATTTATCCGTCGAGTAGAAAGCGATAAAAAAAATTGTATTTGCTAATTGTAAGTGGAATGAATGAAGAAGACCTCTGTTCGGAAAATCAAACTTTCAGAATTATTGAAAAACTTGATAGGTTATCTAACGAATTGGATGTATTCAATCAAATAAAAAGAAATACATCAGTCAATATCTATATGGTAAGAAAAAGTGGTGACGAGTTTATATTGATAAATAAATCAAAAGACTAATACATGGAAAATTGACGATTTATGAAAATGACGAGCTTATGAAAATGCTCAATTTATCGGTAATGTACGAGAGATTCGTTGAGGTTAAATTAAAAGTTCGCTGCACTAAAAAATAAATATAAATATAGATTCAGTTGCATCAAAAAGTTTGACTAAAGTTTTGTGCAAAAAATTTGTAGAAAAATGGAATATTTTCTCTTTGGATTAATTTTTTAATGAAAATGAACTGTTCATATTTTTAAGTAAAGAAGGCGAAAACAATTTAACAATTGCGAGGTGGGCTTATCTTCTAATTTGCATAAATTATTTACGAACAGTATTGTTGTTGTGATAAGTTTTTTTCTATACTTTTTTCACGTAACTTAATTTTCTTCACGGTAACGATTCCGTCTGGAATGACTTTACACGCCCCTCCAACCAGAAAACCATTTTAACGGAGATACGACTTCAGATATTGCAGTAAAATATGGAAATATAATAATATAAATATTTATTAGGCTAATATGTCAAACTAAAAATTGTAAAAATAAACTTTTAAAAAACAAGCTTTTTCTGGTATGCAATTGAGTTAAAAATATCAAAAATTAAATTAAAAAAATGTATTAAAAAAATTATTACACCAGAGCTTTTTTCCATGTAATGCGGTGAAACGGCATTGATATTTTTTGTTTTTAATTTACAAAACATCATTGTACGTAAATTTAAAAAAAAAACGTTTTTGGTGACCTTCGACCCATATAATTTTTTTAGCGGAATTCAGATTAATAAAGACTTTTTATTAAAAACTATACCTAATATCAAAGTTTATACAAAAATGCAGCTCTTTCAAATTTTAACAATGTTCTTTTTTTGACTAATTTTTCTGAACACAGGAAGTTATGAATTAAATTATTATTGCATATTTTAACGGTGAAATTTGGCTTTTGCTGCTGTAGATAAATTGACCAATACCGAAATTTATGTATATAATTAGGCTGACCATACGTCCCGTTTTCGCCGGGAAAGTCCCGTTTTTGTCGTGTCTTACGTTCGCCCCGTCATTTTTGTAAAATTGTTTGATTTTTCCCGTTTTTCCGGTTTACATATTTTTAATTATAGTTACCTTTCTGAATATACGAAAAAAATTGGTGGGAATATTAAAAAATAAACCAAAGAAAATAATTAAATTGATAGTTTTATGGTGATATAGTTTAATTGACTAAATAAGATGTTCGAATAAAATTTTCGTCTGCGGCGCTATTTTTGCCTTTATTTTAGAATTGCTTGTAGAAATCTTGATAAATTAACCAAAGAAAAAAAGACTGTTTGTAGAAATTAAGTTAATTCATTGTTTTTGGTGATGGAGTAAAACATTTGAAAAAAAAATTCATCTGCGGCGTCTTTTTGGTTTACTTTACATGATTCTAGGACATTTTCTCCCTGGAAATATACTCTTGGTTTTGATGCCTATAATTAAAATCATTATTACTTAGCTATTAAAAAAAAAAATTGAACGTGCAACACATTTTTTTATATAGCGGGGAGGAGGAGGGTATTTTTTGCGGATCGTCCCGTTTTGGGTTTTGGGAAATATGGTCACCCTATATATTATCCATCAAAATTTCACTTACTTCGTAGTGTAGATACAAATGCGAATTTAGCTACTTTTTGGGTCTAGCTGTCATACTATTCAAGTTATTCTTAAGTCAAACTTACTGTCAGTTGCGCATTGTAAAATGGACTGGTCAATGTTCGATTTCAATATCTATTGTACATGTAAGTTTCCACACGTAAAATTATAATATCTTTCACTTCTGTATCTGTTTTTTTGTAATATTGCACGTTGGATTATTCAACACAGCAGATGTCAATTGTTAATTGACAACTTCGTCACAGCTGACGTTTGTGATGCAATGTCAGTTAATGTCAACAAATAAGTTAGTATTTTGAGAATTCTTTAGAAACACTTTGTTTAATTGCTATCCTATGCATTAATTTTGTTCTCATGTTTTTAATTTTTTTCACAGGTATTTTAATGTAATAATTTGGAAAACTAAGAATATTCGAGTTTTTGCAAAATGAAGATACAAATTTTGAACAAAATGTATTGTTTATTTGCAGCAGTTTTATGTAGATACATATATTTTTATTCTTTATGGCTTGTTTGTTAATTTTAATTATCATTTTCAGATTAAAATCACATATTGGCCTCTCCAAATTTGATAAGTGCCTTGATCATAGTGATACTAAATATTTACCGTCAGTATAATCATATATCTTAAATTTTTTATTAATTTTGTAATTTTTTTCCATAATTTTCTTTAATATACGAATTGCTTTTTTTGCAGATGTCCCCCCTCTACAGCTTTTTTGATTCAACAAAAATATTTTGAAATTTTTTCTGTATCAGACTGGGATGAGTATGACTCCAGAATTATTGTTATTTTATTTTTTATTTTATGTACATCTGTTTAATATTTATATATTCATATTAATATTATAGATATAGAAATGACGAGTTCAAAATGATTAAAAAAAACATTTACTTTGCCCTTTTCGGAGAACCCACCACAGAAATTACACAAACATTACAAATTGCATCTTCAACAAATGTTGATCAAAATCCTGATTTAGGTTATTCTGATGAGCAGAAAAAACATGTAGATAAGATATATGAAAAAATCTTAACTTTCAGTGAGTTGCTTTTTACATACTATTATTTGTCGATAATCGTTTTTAATGTTGAAAATCTTTAGAGAAATACAGTGCTGGAGGTAATAGAATTTATATGAGCAAACTTTTTGCTTGTTGTGTTCCTTTACAAAAGGATTTTTCTAAATCTTCGAACATGGAAAAATATGCACACGTTGAATCATTCAAGATATTAGTACTTCCAATTTTCAAAATAAGAAAATGTATAGCTGATAGTGAAACTTGTAAGGAAAAAAAATAACAAAAAACATTATAAAATTGATTTTTATTACATTGATTAATAATTATTAAGGTACTTCTCCATGTTGTTTATATATTGACGATAACGGAAGAGTCTATAAAAATTGGAATGATTACATGGAAAATAATAAACTACCTAAAGGTGTTTTAGTCCTTCCGAAAAATGGAAAATATAATATTTGTGGGGTAATGTGTGTGTGATTAGTATTTTTCTGTATTAATTTTTAAATTCATGTTAATATTTTGCCATTTATTTTCAGGTTAATCAAAAAGTATCTCTCGATATTCTATTATCCCCTGCATCTTCAACTAAATCCAAAGTAATTAATGTTATCAACAAAGCAGGAACTGGTATAGGATTAACATCAGCTGGAATTTTTGCGACTGCTTTATTTTTACCCGTAGCAGCCCCTGTAATGATTACTGCAGCTGTGGGTACGTTAGCAACTGGTGTTGTAGGTACTACTGTGTCTGGTATAACTCTCAATGACAGAAAAAAACATGAGCAGGTTTTACTTTAACTATTTACCAAAATAAAATTCTTAATTTTTGTTTAAAACAATATTTTTATCAGTCTATAGGTTTGAAAGATTCTGAATCTCGAGGAGCCTGGTTGAATATTGGTGCAAGCATATTTGGTATTGCTGCTAGTGCATCGAGCCAAATTCTAGCAGCTAGTGTCAGTCGAGGAATCGCTATAGGACAAGTATATTTTTTTATTATTACAAATTTTAATTTTGTGTCAATTCACATTTTAAATGTTTGCTTTATAAAGAGTGTTTTTTATTTTAAATCCAGTATATGTTTTTTTTTTATATTTTAAGATTGCAAAAGGTGCTCACAATGGACTGCTTTTTGCTAGCACTATCACAAATGGTTTAGGCATCACAAATGGAGTATATGTAATGATTGATAAGGTATATTACAAACAAATGTTTAGAAATTTTAATTTTTACTTCTATTTTGATTTTCTCACATCTGTTTTATTTAATTTATCACTAGTATAAAAGGAATGGTGAAACACCAACAACCTTAGAATGGTTACAAATGTCCTCATCTCTTCTATTCTTTTTCCATTCTGTGATAAATATTAGAACGGCTTCGATTTTGATTGAAGAAACTCAACTTTCTACTATAGAGCAACAAAGAGATATGCTTCGCAGCAACCGACACAGGTTTTCATATTTATATTTTAAACAACGTGCGTAATCGATATATTATATTTACTCATACAGCTTTTTGTAATTCACAGAAAAATTTTTGACAAAATGGCTGCTGAAACTCGTCGCCAAAATGGAAATGTTGATGGAAACACTCAAATTATACGTAGTATGAAAATTATAACCGACAAAGATTCATTTTTTGCAAACACACTAAAAATGAATAAGCAATTCAATAAAAATGAAATCAAAATATCATTCAGCGGTACAGACAAAGTATTATTAAATGGCCATCACAACATCAGTCCAGATATACTTATAAACTTAAATCCTACTGAAAGAGCAGAACTACTTACTAATATAGGTCCATCGAGACTAGTAGCTAAAAATTGTCCAACTAGGGTTTCATTTCCAAATATTTCTTTTGATTGTGTTTTAGCACTAAAATCTGTTGTCAGAATTGTCGAAATGTGTGATTCACCTGCTAAATTGGAAAAGTTTATAATGAATTGTGTAGACAGTTTAACTGATGTGACATTTACATATTTGTATAATATAATTCAAGATTGTATTAGTAAACTATCCGATTTGACATTTGAACAGTTGATCGCTTTAGGTATTAACAGAAATAATTTGCCTTTGTTTTTGTTTGAGAAATTTACTGAAATTATTAAATCAAATTATAGTATTGATTCAAAGTTATCAAATACCCTGGAAATTTTATCTTCTCTTGGAGCTAGAAAGCATATAATTGAAGTTCTTGTTTCTCATTTCAAATTTTGGCTAAAGAATGAATTTTCTAGAACTCAATTTGAACAAAAGAAATGTAAAATCTGTAATGGAATTCGATTTGCTGATTAAAATATTTTAAGTGTATTAAGTTAACTGTAACGAATTATTTTACATCGTAATTCTCATTATTAGTATACTAGTCATTAAAACTGGATTGGCCGTAATTTAAATATTAGTCTTATTAAAAATAAAGCATTTTACATTTTGATGAACTACTAATTTCACTAGTCATGACAGATACCTAATAATATGTGATTGCTTTTTTTATAAATTTTAGTAAAAGCACCAACTCAGTAGAAGCATACAATCACTAGTCAGTGTATGATATGTACAATACATGTACTTATTATAGATTATGATTTTTAATGTTACATGTGAGCTTTTGAAATTCTAAATTTTCAATTTATATTATGACGAAGATGATATATTTAGTAAAATTTTAATAGAATTTGAAAAATGAAAAATTAGCAAAAAACATTTTACAACACATTTGTATTAAAGCTGAATTCTAACAAATATATAGATTCAGTCTTAATATAGCCTTATATGCACAATTTTAATATGTTAAACATTTTTTATCTGAAAAATGTGCCTTAAAATATTTAAATTATCTACCTTGTATAGATTTTAATAAATTCATTTTTTATTTGTACTGTAGATGTAGAAATAATTTATATTTTATATGCATATTGCTAATATTATTAATAAAAAAAATGTAAATTGATTATCTCTTTTTTTAAATATCATAATCATAAATCTCAAAACACCATTTAAATAGATTCAACATTCAAACAAGTATGATTTTACTGTTAAATATATATATATTTTTTTTTAATTTATAAATCAACATATAAATTTATTCATAAACTTAGTAACATTGATTACATTTGTTAGATTGTTAATTTTGGCACTTTTTTTCTATAAATTTTTTTTCATTTATACAAACTATTTAATTTATGAATCATTACAATTAAAATTAATATGGTTAAAACGTTTCCAAATGTTGTATTTGCATGAGAAGTAGGTTTTGTTTTAATTTCATCAGGAAGGGAAGATTGCTGCCGTGCTGCAGCTATACACCCTCCTGCAGAACCTCCTTGCCCTGAACCTCCGCAACCTTTGGCTCCTACGCCACCACATAATGCACATGCACTAGTTTGCCCTCCGCTAAAAAATGCCCGTGCTCTACGGCCTGAAAATTGGAAATTCCCAATGCATTATCCTGTTCATATAATAATATAATAATATATCATAAGAATATAAATTTATTACTATTATCAGTGAGATCAACTAATGTTATTACACCTGGACGTTCATTAGCTATTGGATATGTACGAGATGCTTTCAACGTTATGCATCGTTCAGCTGTCTTTAATGGTGATAATATCATCTGCAAAGGCGGTTCACTTGAGATTTTTTTCAAGTGAACTTCATGAGCTGCCCGCACTACACCACTAGACTGAAATTTATTTTTTGTTAAAAATGTCGATTTATTTATATTTATTTAATATAACATAATATATAGTATACCAGTAGAGCAGTAATATCTAGATCTGCAACGAAACCAGATGGTAATCGAAGTTTCATTAATACTGGTCCACTCATCTCTTCTCCGGGCAATGGAACAAATCTGAAATTTATATATATTTTAAACCTTGGTTGTAAAAAAATTATTTTTATGTAAATATTTGTATATTTACCCAATACAAATTGAAAGCTGAAGTCTATGAGGTGTCGATATGGCATCTACTCTAGGATCCAAAGTAAAACGAGGCCAAGCACCTGTTACATTTGTGCGACGGATGCCTTGTAATAAACTTATAGTCGTACCTTTGCCATTTCCCGTAATCTTACATTCACTACCCCTAACCTAATAAAAAGTAACATTTTACGTTTCGAAAAGATACAGCTTTCGCTTTTGAGAAATTTAAAGTTTTTTTTATCTAATTCAAATATTAATGAAAGATTTTTAATAGTTTTTGAAATTTTTTTTCAGATCAATGGTACAATTTAATTTTAAAAAAAAAATGATACTACTTAAGCTACAAGACTGAACATGAATTATTTGTATTTGAAAATATTAATCATACTTGTTTTTTCTGGAAAATCATACGATTTTGATTGTTCACTGTAAATGCTGTTTTATCATTTGGGCAGTAAAATTCCAACGTCACTTGGGTTTCTTTCGGAAGTTTTTTAGATAAATTTATTAAAGCTGGTAATGCTGGCAATGATTGCATCAAATCTGACCAATCAGTCAAATATGAAACCAATATTTCAGCAGTTTCCAATGCTTCTGATAAATAGCCTTGGGATAATAATGCTTGTAAACCCCATGCAGTCACCCACACATTGCGACTGCTGCCTTTTCTCCATGGATTTTTGATTTCGCCTTCAACAGTAGTAAGTTCCCACCAACGCTTTCCATCTAAAAATTATATTAGTTAACTGAATGCTAATCATGGCTATTTTTTTATTCGATTGTTCATACCAGTAACATTTGCAAGCGAATTTAATAAATGTGTAGCTTGTATAGCTGCTGGATGTCCAGCAGCATGTAAAATTCCAGATAACGGTGCTAAAACACCTGCATCCCATTTCTCGTCGGCAGCTTTTGCTATATTTTTTACTAACCAATCTTGCGCTTTACTTATCAAATTTCTATACTCTTCTCCAACCATAAACTGGAATATCGAATATTAAAATTTTTTGTCAAATTTATCAAATTCATGTTTTTTTTTTATAATAATTCATACTCTTGTGTCAAGAAATGCTTGTAATGTGAGTGCTGTAAGTGTAACAGGATTTTGTTGCAATGGATCATCAATAGGCAAAGTTGTTGATTCTCTGAAACTTCCATCTGCATATTGTTTTTTAGATAGCCATTGCAGTGCATTATTGATAATAGTTCTTTCAACACCGACTTCTGAAATTTTGATTGCTCGAGAAAACCATTGTGCTGTAATTCCAGTAACCCTGAAAAACACAAAATAATTTTGAAATATTTACATAGAATAAAAACATTAACTTTATTTGAACCAAAAAAATTTCGAACCAAATACTTCCTTCGCTATTTTGGTCAATATTTATACCAAATGAACCATCTTTTTTTCGGTATAACATTTGTTGCTGATACAATTTTTTCATAGCATTTATTCCTTCTAATTTAACACTATCTGGTATGTCATTCTGTTATTGAAAATTGTATCGATTAATTATATTACTTTAATTTTTCAAATAATATAAATAAGTTTATGTTGCGAATACCTCAAGATGCTGCAAAAGTAGTACCGAAGCCATGAATGGTAACATATTGAAATAACCATTGGCAGGTGGTATGTCTAATAATCGAGGAATCACTCCCAATGCTGGACCCAACAAAGAACCAGTGACACCCGTTTGTAACTCTTCGTATGAAATTTTACTCGGTCGTCTATTATCTGATAATGTTTTATTCTTCAATGTTATTTCGCTATTGATTGGACTATTATCTATATCCAATAGTATGCTACTTTGGTCAATCATTTCTTCTCCTTCTGGCTATAATTTAAATACATGTACATATATATAATGTAGATATAGACTTTTAATATATATTTTATATTATTTTCATACGAAAATTGTTAATTGGTGCTGTAACGATTCTCTAGCTCCTTTTGCAGATGAATTTATATCTAATGTAATTGTTGTACCCGTTACAGATGGCTTTAATACCGGTACGATGAAAAATACTACAGAAGATGTACGATTTGCTGGCACATTTAATTTTTGTCGTTGATACAATTCTACTTCTGTAATTGAATAGTTACAAATATACAATATAGTTAGAATATACAAAATAAAACTGATTCAAATATTATAAATTTACTTACTTGGATTAGAATTTATTTCATTTGATAAATCTTCAAATCTAAATTCTTGATTTGGGTTTTGTAAAGTGATTTCTGCAGTCAATGGATAATAGTAAGGATTTAATAAATTAACTATTACGGCAATTGTTTCTCCTTCTTTAATACTTGAAGGAGCTGACACAGTTAACAAACGTCGACGCACATTTGCTTTCACGGTAGATGCAAAACCAAGTCCTAAAGTCGGATGAACTACCCATGCTCCTACTGACCATTCGTTTCCAGCTTTTGCAGACACTCTTCGCCCTAAAATTGTTTCACTATCACCACTGAAAATTAAAACAAAAATTCAATACATTACATAAACTATACATACATAAATTACATTTGTTTAAACTGTTTATATAAAATACTTTGAAGTAGTATTGGTAAAAAGCCATGTAGGTGTTGGTAATCTTCCGAGGTGTAATCGAGGCACAGGAAGAGGAGGTAAATGACTGAAAGCATAAGGTCCAGCCAAAGGAGGACGTGTACTTCTTTCAGCTCTACCATTTTCAGATTCGTAATCTATAAATTTATGTTGAATGAATAACATTACAAATAAAGTTTACTATAAATTAATTTACTTACAAGTGCTATATTTTCCGTTCACTTTATTATTGGTCATTAAAAATACTCTCGATTCCTAAAATGAAATTCAATAATTAATTAATTCATCATTTACTCAAGTTCTTTTATATTCTTACTTTGAATATTTCCATTGTCATTTGCCCATTCACAGTTTCATATGCATACATCAATTCATGATTGTATCCAGAAAAACTTTGTAATTCTTCTAAAACCTAAAAATATTCATAACTTTGTTAATTTAAACTCATTAAAATAAAATTTACTGTCTGAATACCTTTTCCGGTGACAGGCCACTACCCTCACCAGCTTTATAATGATGATTTGTACTAATAGAAAAATCTGGAGATGGTGAACCTGCCATTAATGCAATATATGAATTTGGCGGTGCTGTGATCATAACATCCAGATTTCCCAACGGTTCTGGATCTTGTGGCAAGATTTTCACTTCTACCTTTGAATTTATTATTTTTGTTTTAGTTTCAATGAAAATTTCAATTACTATTTTATAAAAGTTATTACATTATTCAATAAAATCCCATCAACTTTGAATTTGAAAGAATCTCCAATAAGTTCCTTAGTGTTCCTTAGATATGTGATAATTATCGTAGCTTCTGGGGCCATTGCTTGTGTTGCATGAAATTCAAATTCATTCACTTTTCTTGCTGGTACTACCTGTTATAAGAAATATGTTGAAAATTTGCAATTTTTTGTGCAGAATTTTTTAAAGAAAAAAAACCAATACCTGAACTGTGTTTGCATATACAATATTTCCTCTTCCAATTACATAATAAGAAAAAAAGTTGATGGGTTCAGTACAATTTATTCCGACTTTGACTTTTTCATTAACCTTTGGATTATATTCTAATAGTTGCGCTTGCAAAAAGTTTTTAGAAGGTGATTGGAATGATTTAATTCCTGAAATTTTCTCCTTTATATCCATGTATCGTATCTAAATAACAATAACAATTTAAATAAACATTTCCAAAACACAGGTCTTTAAAAGAGATAAAAATATTTAAAAAAAACCTCTATATCCAATAAGGATTGATTGCTGACTGACTGTGGATAGTATGTGTGTTGGCATTCTCCTTTGAGATCTAACCAGCAATCAGCTTCTAAAACGTTTCCAGCTCTTTCTTCTCCTTCTCCGCTAAAACTGTATTTTATTTGTACTGGTTTTGCTTTGAATACATTTTCATTTTCCCATGCAGATGTTTTTAACTATATTTTATTATATAAATTAAATTGTAGTTGAAACTATTATACTTATACCAAATGAAAAAATATATTTTATATAAAAACGTACTTGAACTACAAAAGGCATATTAGACTTATAATAAGATGGAACGTTATAAAATAGTGCTTGACGAGTTCTGTGAAGATGAATTAATGTTGACACATTATGTCTACGGCCTGTAAGTGCTTCTTCTACCACTGCTTCAACTACAATGCTTCTTTCGCTTCCTTCTATTTCTGTCAGTTTTAAGTCATCTTTTATATTTATTTCAATATCGATATGTCCATCTATAGGGACAACTTTTCTTACAGGAGCTTGGAAAATAGGTTGAATTACGCCAGAGAAAAATACTGGATAAGCACTAAGTGTTAATTCCCCAACAACATTTTGACCAGTTAACTGCCTGAAAATTCAATACAATATATGTCGCTATTTACCTTTATTTTTCTAATATTATGAATAAAATAAATTGTAAGTATATCTTATAACATACTGAGCTTTGACAGATACAGAAAATTTCTCATCATTAAAATAAATGTGTTTTGGTCCATCAATTTTCATTAAAAATTTAGGAAGTACAAAATCAGCTACAAGTACTTTTTGAGAATAAGATTGATCATTTATATCAATTTCAAATATCCAATCTCCATATACAGGAAATTCTGCTACTTGAATTTCATTGCTAAATACACCTTTCGAAAGAGGTGCATTAGGCCACTTTTTGACAACATTTCCTCTACCATCCTTAAAATTATAATAATTCATTTTTATTTAAGATTAAAATTTTTCTTAACAATTTTAATTGTAATAATAATTTATATTCACCTTCAAAGTCAAATCTGGTTTTATGTTCAGTAATGGTTTTAAAAATGCATTCAAAACCAATAACCGAAAATATATTATATCACCTGGTTGATAAACTGTTTTATCTGTATGCAAAAACACACAATAAGTTTTGTTTTCATACTGCAAAGATACATAATCGTAAAACTCTTCAACGGATGTAGAGCGTATAGTTAAATTGTAATTTCCAGGTTGCAGATTGCCAATCTAAAATTTTCTTCGATGATTTATAAAATTCAACATTTTTCAAAATTTCACTGTTATTTTCAATTTCAACAACTTACTTTAAATGTTGCAATTTTAGTAGATTCTGGTTCTAGAGTTAGTTCTTGGGCTTCTCTGAAACCATGCTTTGGATTACTTATTTCTAACACCAAATTATTAGGCTGTTCTCCAGACCAACTAACGGCTAATGTATAATCACTAAACGGTCTTATTTTATTTCCACCAATCACTGTATATTGTCTGTCAATCAATAAAACGCAATCAATATTTTGAAAAAACTTCTCAATTATTCATGTGATTATTTAAATAATAATAATTACCCTCCATTACAGATATTTGTGTATGCTAAGAGAAGAAATGAAAGAAAAACTAATTTACTTGTTAACTTCTCCATTCTCGAAAAACAAAATCTGAAAAAGAATTTTTAAAATCAACATATAACTAATGGATATATTAAATACATATATACATAGAAATATTCGGTTTATAACCAAAAAAATTGAAGCAATTTGTTAAAGAATCTTATAGATTTTTCTATATGTATAAAAATCAAGAAAAACTAGTTCTTTATTCAAATATTCTACAATCTCGCTAAAAATGTAAATGTATATGTATAAAAAAACGTATGCGAAATAAAAGAAAAGGCGACCCAGGTAAAATTTTTATTTTTAAAAAATAACGTTAAACTTTTAAGTTGAACAGGAAATAGCGCAGTCTGTGAATGGATTTCATCTATGTACATAAATATTTGAGATCAAATGAAAGGGATGATTTTTCTTGAGAGTTATCTTCACTCACAATAAAAAGCCCAAACTCCCAATAATATTGGAAAGGCTTCATCATAGAGACTTATGATGAGAAAGTTGAATGTTGAGTAATTAATGTGATTCGTTGAAATTGTTCGTAATCGAAAGCGTTTTACAAAACGACGAACATAAACATTAAAAAATGTTACGTATGCATAAATTTTAGCGGTACATATGTTAAGAGTTCGAAATCCGATTTTAACGGAAACTCGATGTCACCATATTTGTTTAGGTGTGCCGTTTTCAAAAACACATAAAACCCACGATAAGAAAGTTCAAACTAAAATTTCATATTCTATTTCTTCTATTTTCATTTTAGATTTTAGTTAACAGATTTCGATACTCTTATTTAATAATTCTAATTCTAATTAGGATGAATTCCAAGAACGGTATGAACATACTTAGGTATATCTTGAATATTTTCGATTTGAATAATAATCATTTTAGGAACGAGAAATTTATCGATAAATTATTATCAAGAAGTATCACAACAGGAGCCAAACACTTTATTTTAATACAAATAAAAAAGAACACCTTTTTGCATGACATCATATGCAGTTTATATAAACGTTCACTGCAGAACAAAGCCTGTTTTCTACCGTCGGAAGTTGGGATTTTTTTTGTAATGTGTGTTAATGATCGGTAAAGGAAATTCTCAAAGAACTGAATTACAAAAAAAACTATCCTTTGTCAAAAGATTTTGGTTAACGTTTCGTAATCCCTTCCATCTACTGACCGCAACAAATTTCACTTAACCCTACTGATCGGCGGGAACCAGTACGTTTGATAAAACTATTGATGTCGAAATTGTATTTTTTTTTTCTATTTATTTTTGTAATTTCCATAGCATTCTCAGGCGTGAATTGAATTATAAACAAAATAGAGCAAATTAAATTAACAATCATACAAAAAAATCACGTTTTTGAATTGCTTTTTTTCTAACGATCTCTTTGTAAGTAAAAAAGTCTTCAAAAATTGTATACTAATAGTAAAAAAATTAAATGAAAGTTGAAATTGTTTTTTTTATCGTTATGTAATACTAGAAAATAAATATACCATATTCTCATGTTCCCTCTAACAATAAGTCCTCTAATTTTTCTTATAAGCGACAAACATTAATTGATAATTCCTGTGACATCGCAATTTATCGAAAAACAAAAATTTCCCCAAGCATCCAAATATCACTCGTTCTTCACTAAACAACAAATATAACAAAAACAAAAATATTTCGAACCTCCACTAACAAAATTTAAAAAACTGAACCAACCACATATTCCTTCACCACCAACACACCGAAAACATTCGAACCGACGAATCCTTCAACCCATCAACCGAAACCCGATCGGAGCCAAGAGCCAGCCGAACCCAAAAAAGTCCACACACTGCCCACACCACCACTCCGAGGCCCACCAGACCAAAACAACAAACAGAATGCACCGAGATCAGGTGGGCGTCGTCCAAGGCTGCCGGCCCTCGGACCTTCGCCGTCCCCTGTCCCATCCGCTCCCTGACCCTTCCCGGACTCACCCACGACGACTAGGAGCTGGTCGGCAGCCTCAGGAGGACCATGCTGGTTTCCTCGGAAGACGAGAGCGGCCGAAGAACGCGGCTCGACGGAGGCTAACGTTGCACTGGCGAAGTGGGAGGCAGGTGAGAATCGCGGAATCCCCCACTTTATGGTGACGAGATTCGTCTGCCACTTTCTATTGGAGGTGGAGCCTCTTTGTCTTTGTCGATTCCGATCGATCTGAGGACTTCTGGTGTCGGGAGGCTTCTGTTGAACAATTGGTTAAAGATTGCCTCGTAGGTGTTCGAGAGATTCTTGTATTTTTGAATATAGTTATCCCACCCATGACGTTCCCTCCTACCGTGTTCTCACGAAAATAAGACCCGGTCTTATGTTAATTTTGTACCCAGAAATCGGGCTAGGGCTTATTTTCGGGGAAAAAGTCGTGCATATGAGTCGTGTACTCCTCGTAAGTACATGTGATATCTCATTCAACAATGATTTGCTCATAAATAAATAGTTCAAACGCTTCTTTTAAAATAAAATAAAATACAATGTTTTGATTCATAAAAAAATTTCAGGGTCAGAAATCGAACAAAAATATGCATATAAATTATAAGTTTTACCAAAATTTTAACAGATTAAAATACATATAGTCAAAGAAATCAAATTAAAAAATACATATTTATGCAGAATCTGAATTTTATGTATAGAGCACCGAATCAAAACCACTGTGATAACCAGTCGCAAATACCACATTGTCGGACATTTCCTCACTAGGTCTTATTTTCGGGGTAGGGTTTATTAACGGGATAGAATTGAAAAAAATCTTAAAATAATGGTAGGACTTATTTTCGGAAGAGGTCTTAGGTAGGTTCAAATGCATTCGAATTCAAATTTTTTTCAAATGCATTTGAAACAAGCAGTTGACACATAAAAATGTCAAAAAAAAATTAAAATTGAAAAACCTTAACCCCTTATAACGTGGAATCTATCATGACGTTATAAAGAGATTCACTGTATTTAATTAGATTATTGATTGGATTTAATTGCAAGTGGGTATTTGTGCAGTTATTGATCGATTTTTTTTTAGTTTGTAAAACCTTCAGTTTTTCAATGAAAATCGTAGTGAATACTCATCGTGTGTTTCTGTTTGAAAATGTCAATGATTGCGTCATGGATGTTCGAGAAATTCTTGTTTTTTGAATATTTAATTAAATCGATTTGATTGGTTTTTATTGCAAGTGGGTATTTGTGCGATTATGTGTCGAAAGTAATTTTTTGGAGTTTAATGAAACCTTCAGTTTTTCAATGAAAATCGTAGCGAATATTTGCTGTGTGAGTAGGCTTCGCAGAAAAGTGAGATCACAAGGTTGTTTTCCAAACATGGATGTCAGATAGTCGCTCGACAAACTCCCACGTAACGCCCATTAGTTTCTGACTTGAATTTCCTATAGCTAATTTTTCTTTGGATCGAAGAAAAATAAATCCAAACGTATATGAAATGATTTCGATTGGAATAAAAGGGGAAAACTTGTTTTTTCAACACATCGTGTCGATATAAATGCAATTTGCATATTGTTCCTCATTTAAATTTCCCGCAACATAACGTCAACAACCTTCGTTTGACCTCAAAACAAACAGATGTTCGTACAAAATATTATTGACGTAATTTTGAAACTTCCAAGCTAACGAACATTGTTAAACGCATACTAAAGATAAATCGGTTCACATACGAACTTGCTTTTTGGGTCGTGTGAACGTTCAAATACAATGGGTTATTAAGGTGTTTTCGACATCACAAAAATACCGTAAACACTGCTGAAAATTTGAAAGAGTCTCTCTAATTGTAATTTATAATAATATGTACGAAGAATGTTGTATTTCGTTAACGTTATAGATGAAGTTTTTTCGATTGTTTCTCTTTTCGTTGTCCACTCTAATATAGTAATGATTAGAAAAAAATAAACTTTCTACTTTTATAACACGATTGAGGACATATCTTGCTTTCTAGTTCGTTGAATCTACAAAACGAAAAGTTAAGGAACCATTGTTTTTCTTCTATGTGATACTACAACTAATTTCACTTTCATTCCCCCTGATTATCAATTTTGAGATTTTAAATTTTCGCAGTGTGTTGAATATATAAGATTTAAAATATTGTCTCAAAATAATATCGACAAGACTCATTAATGACTGTACAAAACAAATATTAAATCCATGACTAATAATATCGACGACTATTCAGTCAAGGACTTTTTGTCCAATTCATTTGCATATTTTTTTTAATCATCGACATCGCAATCACATTTTCAAAAACATAAAATGTTTATTTAATACATTTTAGAATGATATAAAACCTATGATTTGGCCAAAGACAGTAGAACACACGACACTAGAACACACAAAGGTTTGTATAGTCTAATGTGTTCTAGTGTCATCTGGGCGTACGTCTGATCACCAAAAACTATATTTTTGTATTTTAATTTTAAAAATGTCAATATGCAAATATCGAAAAAATTGCGAATGATTTTGCAAAATGGCTATGTTGGTAATAGTGGCCGAAGCATCTGTTGATAGTAGTTGACAGCTTTGACGTTTGGCGTGTGGACGTTTTTGTTTGGAATTGGTAATTTTATTCGTTTTCATACAGTTTTTCGTATTAATAATTCACATTTGTATGTTTTATATTTTGTGTTTGGATTCGTAGTCATTTCTGATAAGCAGTTTTTAGTAATTATATTTGAAAAGATTTATTTTCAATATATAAAATACTTTATTAGAAAACAGTTGTATTGTATCAATTTTTCTCATTCGCATACATATCGACTTGAAGTATATTTTGACCCTTAACGAACCCTACCCGGTAAATTTACCAATTTTCATTGTTTCACATATAACCTACATCACTGCTTGACAATAATAAAATGACAAACATTTTCAAAACCATTTTATATTAGTTATTTTTTTTCAATCCATTTTAAAATATTCAAAAATGCATATCAATACATATTAAATTTTATATTTTGAAAATAATTCGATATTAAATTCAACAATATCGGCAATTGATTTTTCAATAGTAATTATGTACCCACTGCCTTAGGAAATATTTCAAGACATTAAACTTATATATCTATTATTGATTTTTTTTGTTTGGGTATCATTTTCATATTAAAAACACTTAAATTGTTGCTATTTTGTGCAACTATTATATGTATTTAAAGATGCATTTTTAATACTTGCACATCTCATATAGAAATTCACTGTTTAAAACATTATAAAACCATTATTGAAATTCACTTTGTTCCTCGAAAAAAAACTCAGAATCCTTTGTGATAAATTTAGCCGAAATGTTTTTGGCAACACTCCTTCCAAACTGACTCACTTTCTTGACATAAAATACGTATCTATTGTTCGTCTTATTTATATATATTTAATGTGAGTCCACTGACTCAACAAAAACAAAAAAAAAAAAAACAGAAATGGTAAAAGTAATGTACCATCCATGATCGTACCAACCTCCCATGCGTTGAAATACGTTTATACACGTGCATGCACTTATACTTTTTCGCAGTTTGACAGTTGATCGTACGAAACTTTTTGTTCAGGTATCGAAGCAGTATCATTAAACAACACAAAACCCAATTTCTTTCCTTAGATTGGGTTAGGTTCTAATTCGTATATAAATAACCAACTGACGTTTAAACGTCAAAGGTTGGATGCGAATGTGTGCGTGAATGCAGGGCTCCAACTTAAAACTTATGATTGAATTTGTATATGTATGCATTTCACCGCTTGGGAGGTTGGTACGTTTATGGACTGTACATTACTTTTACCAACAAAACAATTCAATATCATAGACGTTCATTATAAACAATCAAAATTATAAATAATCAAAATGCACACTTTTTATATATTTAAAAATTAAATATGTGACTTTTAGCGATCGTTTGGAATATGCAAAAGCGCAATATATGAATTGATGGCCGTCGCTTAGTGTGTTATGGCCAGTGTATCGAACGCGAGTTTATAAATAAACGGAGTACTGTCAACGCCGTTGTTGTGTGCGTTTTTCTCGATTTTTCAGTTTGCTGAAACGCTGAAAATTCAGTGCGCTTTCAGTCGCCGGATCTGAACGTCTTCGTCATTTTCAGCGGTTCATTGTCTGTTTTTGGCCGGTATTGTTTTTTTTTTCATTATCTACTTCCATAAATAAGACTATATAAAGATTAGTGATAAATGTGGTTTCGTATCGTATTTTTATACGAAAGATATTTTTTATCAACTTTTCTGTTGTCAATTTTTGATTATGCGTTAATCTTGATTTATATCCGACTAAATGAATTCAGATAAATATTTTATGTCATTATCATTATCATGCCAGTCAATATAATGAAGTTTTTTTTTGATATATCAATATCAGTTCAAACATTTCTTCTTTATCAATTATGAGAAAGAGAAGATTTGAGCACTAAAAACTATCCATACCTGGTTTCAATTCAATAACATATTTTTTCCTGAACAGATAACTTTATATTCAATTTTGATGTATAATAAAAAAAATTCAATATATCACTGTTAGTTCAAACATTTTCCCTTATCACGTATGATAAGAAGGTAACTCTCAAATTGAGCACTAAAACCCATCTCTTCCTGGTTTCAGTTCAATAATACTTTTGTTCTAAACAGGCTACAATTTTGATAATATATAATAAAAACTTTTCAATATACGTTTCATTTCAATAATACCTTTGTTCTAAACAGACTACAACTTTGATAATGTATAATAAAGACTTTTCAATATACCACTATTACTTCCCACATATACTAACTTTTGAATTGAGTATTAAAAACAACACTTCTTAATTTCAGTTATTTCTATGTACTGAACAAACTACTTATGATTTAACTTTGATGATGTATATAATATACTGCTATTAGTTCAGACATTTTTTTCTTATCACATATAAAACTAAAAATCGAATGAATTGAGTACAAAAAATCATCCCTTCCTGGTTTCGATAACATCCCTGTACTTATGTTTGACTTTGATGATGATACGCAAATATTTCAAAAATAATCAAATCGTTGTTTATTATTAATTTTACGCTGTCTGTCAAATCATATCACAAAAGATTATAGTGTTGTTATAAACTCTGTCGTATGTACATTGTATTCTGAAAAATATGTGCTTTGAGATAATTTTGTTGCATGTTACGTAAACATCTGCAATGTTTTTCGTAAAGCAAATGTAATATTTAACGTTTCATTATGAAAAATTTTTGATTTCATTCATAATTTGGAATTTTTTCTGCAATGAAAAATTACGTATCGTTAATGTATTATTTTATTTATTTGCAGAAAGATGGAAGAAACTAACAATGAAAATAACAGCGATTCTGATTCTGTTGAAAGTTGGACTTTGGTAGACAAAAAAACGAACGAAGCAAAAAATTCGCTTTCTCCTCAAGTGTAAATATTTTGTTTTTTCTTAAGTAAATTTATACTTATATATTTACAGATTATGTTTACATTTTCAAAATTGTAGCTAAACAATATGCAACTCTTTATAAAATTTAGCAATGGAAACAAAGTAAATATCAGTTAGCGATTTGTATTTATCATATTTACGTCATTTTTCCTGTGTACCTCGTTGGGAGTTTCTTAAACATATTTCACATTTAACATTTCAGTAAAAAAGAAGATGACGCAGACACAGACGGAGTTTCAGTAATCACCGACGACGAAGTGGAATTTTCCGAAGAAGCCAACGAAAATATGAAAATAAAAAAAGACAACCCGCCTAATTACACCGATGAAAAAATCGACATTCCTAACCACGGTCTATCGCAAGAAATAAAATATCCCATTCCTCAATACGATCAGAAGGAAAAATGCAACAATTCCGATACAGCGAGCTCTCGTGGAAGCGAAGAAGAGCTGTGCGATGAATTTTTCACAAGTCCGTCGATTAGGTCTTATATTCACAAAAGAAACAACAAACTCAGCAGTATACTGAACATGATACTCATCGGCACTGTCATAACAACAACATGCGTGGCCGTCGGACACGTTTGGGGCACCACTGACGATTGCACGCCCGACATGTTTGCGTCGTTGAGTCAATTAGTTTACAACATGCAAGAGTTGCAGCACGAAAATCATATTTTGAAATCTAAAATTAAACTTTTGGAGTCTAAAAACTATCGTGGAAGCCAATTGCCGGCGTCGTATTATCAGTTGGACAACTACAAGAAGATATCACAATATTATGCCGATTTGAATTCGAAAGATGCGGACGACGAGTTTATCAAACAGGAAAAAACCGTTTGTGAATGTGTAAAAAATGACGAAGGTAATGTGGCAGCGGAAAACATCACTGAGATAGTCGATAACGCAGTCCCGATAACGGATGAAAGTTTTAATGATGTGCTCGTTGATTCTTTGAATAAGAACGATCGATTACCTAATACGTTTGAAGCGCTCAATAGTTTAAGATCTGAAAAGTTTGATGAATACAATAAAGTATATAAAAAACCTATGAGAAAACGATCAATTTCACCTTATCATGTGCATAACTATGTTGATCCGAAAGCATTTGATGAAACATTCGTCAAAGAAGATTCTAATTTGCAGGACAAATCTAAACATTTCAACTACCCTAAAAATAATGCTTCAAATCTTAATAAGAAGCACATTAAAGAAAGAAGAAAACAAGAAAAATATCTTAGAGAGTCATCAGATGGTCAAAAATTAAAAAAGAATAAAAAGTTTATTAAAATGGAAGCGATAAATTTCGACGATAAAGAAAATTTTAAACATCACGAGCGAAAATATAAAAACGAGCCTATGTACGTCGATTCAAATGAAAAGTTTAAAATTAAGAACCATAAGAACTCGAGGAAAGATAAATATAAAATGAAAGGATTCAAAGTCAAAAAAGACGAAAACTTCCCGTACAACAAAGACCAGAAAATGCAAAAAGACGAAAACGTCCCGCACAACAAAGATCAAAAAATGAAAAAAGATGAAAACTTCCAATACAGAGATCACAAAACAAAACGAGACGACAAAAAAGAGAATTACGCAACAGACAAAGAAAAGAGATATCTCAAAATTTAATCGTGCTGGATAAAAGTATAAAACATATTTCTTATTTTAAGATTAGACTTGCTTACAGGCACTGTTCATGAAAAAGATGTGTGTACGTTATAACTGTTTCGATGTTAGATGGATAGGTGTTGGAATATAGTTTGATACGTTGTTCCATAATCCTAAGCGTAATAAATATGTGCTTTTAGCATTTTTTTCAACATATTTTTATTATTTAGTAATTACCTTTTTAATATAATTATGCACAAGCTTTTATACATAGAATATAATTTTGAATCAATACGTGTGACCTCACTAATTTACGATTAAATCCAATAATTATTTTCGAATGCATTTAAATATTGACACTATGTAAGGCTTTTCAATTGTAAAACTCAATTTTCTATCGTTGTTAGTACAAAATTAACAATTACACTAGATGTTAGTTGAGCGAGGTACACGTTTTTTTTTTGTTTTTTTTCAAAAGTTTGATCAAATTTTTTTAATAATTATTCCATTTTTTGATATGTTCGACAATGAATATATATTTTTTAAGGACTCAAAATTCAATGGATATCTTGACATTCAAATTTACGCATATATTGTATGTATATAACTTTTAATCTATGTGATTTATATGTATTTTTTTTATACTCAATTTACTGATTTTCTGTGATAAAATATGAAGAATGTATTAAAAGTATGTATACATGTATATATCTGCATGAATAAAATTCTATGCATTTAAATTTTGTTTTTTTTATTATAAAATTATTTTTACAAGGATATGACAGTAATAAAATCAAAATTTTCAGATAATGTATATAATATAATATATTTTGTTTGAATAATATAATTAATAATATAACTACTAAGATGATTATGGAACCTGCCGGCTTTGATAATGATGGTTTTAATTTTAAAAACATACTTTCTAATCACTAATATTGCATGTCTGTAAGGCTGAGATTATAAAAAATAATAAAAATACACATGAAAATAAAAAACATAGCTAAAATGGAATGTCAAAACATAACAAAAAAAGGATACAAATTATAAAATTTACGAATAAATTAGTTTTAATCGTGTCATACAGCTGAAAAAAAAGCTTTCATTCTTAGTTAGAAAATATATCAATTTGTGATTGGTATATGCTTATTCAAATTACTAATATGATTAAATTAACGCACATGCACCTAACGAATATTATAAAAATAAAAACAAAAATTGTTCGCAAGACTTGAGAAATATAATTTTTCAGTAAAAAAAAAAAATGGCACTAAATTTAACAATTGATGCATCAAAAAAACAAATTAGGCTACAAGAAAATTTACTGCATAACGAATGTTAAAAGAAACTTAAGCATTGTTATAAAAAAATGTATCGCAGTGATTAGATGAATATAAGGAACCATGTTGAATCATCAACACTGTCTCAATTACAGTTTTATATTATAGTTACAATGATCTAAATTTATTGTAGTCCAGAATTGGAAACTATATAGTGAAATTAAATGAGAGCTTTTATTTTGTACTATTTATCCCAAGAAGCCATTTTCTAAATTATGCTGAATTCAAAACAAAATTAATAATGATAAACGAAAGTAGCTCACTTAATCGATCTTAACCTAAACATAAACTATAATTTACTGTGAATTATAATGATCAGAAATTCATGAATTTATTTCATAGAATATCTTGTCATAACATATTATAAAAGAATTAATTATTTAAACCGATCAGAAAATATTAAAATAAAATTTGAATAGTAATCTGTATATGTATTTATGTATATATTACAGTATGGGAAGTGCAATGTGAATATTAAAGGTACAAGAGACTTAAAAGAAACTAACAACCTTCACGGTCTGGCAGGTATTAATTTCATCAAATAATAATGCAAAAAACCATGTTATTTTAAACAAAAACAAATAAATTTGCCTCACTATTGACATTTGAAAAGTTCTAATTTACATACAAGTCTTGCCCAACATTACATTTCAAAAGTAATGTTTACATTACATCAATCTTTTTATTAATGCGTTCCATACTAGTCGCAATTTCAAATAAACTTCTGAAACTTTTCATGGTTTTTGTGAGCAGTGTGGCATGGAACGTGTTATAAAAGTGACATTTCCACTACAGGTGGAATTTTGTCGATGCGAAAAAAAAATAATAAACAGTAGTAAATGTAATTCGAAATTTAATACGTTGAATATAATGGTGTTTCATAAACGTGAAATCATGCAAGCCATGTAACTTAATGTATATGTGCAGTTTGCTTTGTTAGAATACCAAATCAGATTTGTCTCCCAGATTATTTTCATGAATTTAGCAATGAGAGAATTTTCAGACTGAAAATTTACTTGCAGTGATTGATAATTTATCAAAAAGATCAAAAATCATAAAAATTATTTTCACTCGTCTAATTGATAAACAATCGAAATAATGGCGTTGCCTACTTGTCACATACAATGTGATTTCTAATTACATTGAATACATTCAGGGTTTATTGTATTCTAATAATATCATTAATATCCATAAGATACGGGTGTCTTCTGAGAGTCCATACTCAAACCACACTACGCCAAAAATTCGAATTCATACATAATTTTCAGACATTTCATTCAAAGGTGCTCGAGCCATCGGTGGAATATCTACAGTTTCATTATGCTATCCAACAATAACGCCCATGAAAAAGTTAAATCATGGCATTTTACGCGATAATAAAACTCTGAACACCTAATCAACACAGGTATGTCACCTTGTGCTATTTATATACATTATGTGCAGTTTGATTGCAAATAACTCAATGTTTGCAATTTGAAACATAAGATTGCAATATTGAAATTCATCAGTCTGTTAGTGATGTACAAAATACTGTCAGTTTATCTGACTTTTTGACCATTTCAAAAACAGGATATATAAATTTGTACAAAATGATAATGTTAGTAATACTGAATTTAAATAGGAAATTAACTAATGTGCAAGGTTACAGTTTTTGAATTTTTTTCTCTTAATACGAGTTTGAGCATTTGGATGACAGTTTTTTGATGTTTGCACCAAACATTGTAACCGGTTAATCCTTGCTCCTACATAAAAGTATTTAACGTAATAGTTATTTAAAGGGGATTGGCCGAACATTATTTCATGACATTTTATACTAATTATTACTCTACTTTTGATTACACATTCAGAGTTGAAATTATATAAATTCAAGTTCGATATATATGGTACATTTTAAAGTTTAATATTTTGCAGTACTGAATATAGTCTTTTATTGTATTATTGCATATCAAAACTGATTCAAGGATTGAATAAATAAAAAAAACTAGGTAAGTTCAAATAAAAAGGAAATATAATTGAAACATCAAAATGACAATTAGTTATAATAATAATTTAAATGCGTTTCAAACAATTTCAAAAAAATTATATCTGAAATATTCGATAGTATATTTTCAGCAATTTTACTGAAACTTATTAAATAGGTGATGAGTATATTTTGTACATTACTTCATATAATTTCAGACGTTAAAATAAATGTGAAATAGTAAATGCGAAATATAAATTTTCAATAATACATTGTTTTTTTTTTTTTTGATAAAACCTTTTATATATAAGTTTTTAATCATATATGAATATAATATCATCAAAATTGTAGTTCCTGCCTAAACATTCAGCAACACTACATAAGAGTATTTATTTGAAAAAAAAATCTTAAAGTATGTATTTGAATTAAATTTTTCTTTAAAACAATCTAAAAATTAATTATTTTATTAAAGAATACTTAAAACATCTGTGAATGTTAGAAAAAAATTAATCACAACACTTTCAGAAAAGCGAGAATTATTTATAAATCATGAAATCATACATAGCAGAAAATTTGATTTTTATTGGTTTGATCAAAAAATTTAAACATTACAGTTAAAGATATTTGTTTATAATCATTAATATAATTTTGGTCCCGAGAATAAAAATGAAAGTTATAGAAATGATTAAGAAACAAGAATTATGGCTTATATTCAGTAAAAGACACAATTCAACTAAACTATTTGAAAACTATAAGAATTAAAATATTAAAAAAAAGTATGTAGTTAAAAAGACTAAAACTTGATTGTACAGAAAAAATTAGCAGTTAAAATTGAGCCATGTAATAAAGGGAAATATCCAAATAAATTTCTATGTTTTGAGACCAAATCTAGAATTGTTATAATAGTATTTTACAAATCATGACCAGAAAATTTTAAGTCTTATACAAATTCAGTTCACTTTACTTAACTTTGAAGAAAACGTAAAAGTGTTAAATTATTTTGAAAAAGTTGCAAACCATCAAAGATAAACAATACATTTTGTGAATAAAATATTTCAATACTAACACATAATTTGCTAGATGATCACTCTATAACATTTATTAATGAAGATCTCTAATTTTGTCAATATACATTTTGAAACATTAAAAATTAACATTATAAAATACATACAGTATAACAACTTCCTAATATTCTATCTACTTAACATATTTCAGAACTAAATAAAAAAATGAACCATAAAATAGTTAAGTCACAAATATAATATTTAATTATTAATTAGAGAAAAAATATTTGATACCTTATATATATAAATATGTATTTTGATCACAAATAGAAACATAAATAACTAGATAATAAATAAGTTAATTTTGCTTGAATTATAGTGTAGTATCACAATAATAATATAAATATATATTTTTTTAATTTTAAAACAAATCTTCACTGTTAAAACAAATCATTATCAAAAAATTGAATAGCAAAATGTCACCCTTTTCTATCAATAAAATCCTTTAGTCATACATAAAATGCATTAAATTACATGTAATTATAATTGTATATAATATACATAATTAATTATAGGACAATTGTTTGTAATATAATGACAAGTCACATAATCTAATTAATTTAAATATTCCTATGCGTTGGCCATTATTCACCAGTGTCAACCCATTTTGCTTCCTCTGCTATCCTATCCAAACAGTCACTGAGATACTGAAACTAAAATAATACAATAAGAATCAGTGCTTATAAATGAGAAATAATATAATTTTGACAACAGTGCAAAAATACTTACGTATGGAGTAAAAATATTAAGACAACGAGCAGGTCTATCAGCACGCTGGCAATGAATTCGCAAAGCTCCATTCACAGGATCCATTTCCCAGCGTTTCAATGAATTTAACGGGAATTCAACTACTTGCGATTCTAATGAACCATCGGTTCGACAAGCGTGAAGTGCCAAAGAAGAGAAACCTAAAAAAAGATTTTTACATTAATCATCGATTAGAGTATTCGTTTTTTTTTTCTTCATCTGAATAAAATAAATCTTACCAACTGTCGGCATCACTTTGCCTTCTTTTCTAGAATCAGTGTGACATGGTGGTAAATGAACCCTACCATATCCTGGTAAAGTTTGAGCAAGTGCAAGATATTCTCCACACCGAGATAAATCTTGAAGCGCTTTTAATTGATAAAGCCTTTCACCTGCTACACAAGTTCCACGATTTACTTCGTCTACGGCCTTAAAAACAGCAAAAAATAGCAGTTTTATTAAATGGTTTTCAGTATTTTTAGCAACAATTACTATTTTTACAATAATTACCTGCCAAAACACAAAAGATGCAGCTTGAGAATCATTTTGAATCATTTCTGCCTCAACGTTTAAGTTGAATAACCATTTTCTAATAGTTAAACAGCTACTGGAAGCTGTGGAATAGTTTTGTATGTAAAGAGAATGAGGACATTCATCTGGTTGAAGTTTTCTTTCTAAAAGAGGTCATATATCAAAGCAAATCTATAGAAACTGTCACAGATATAAAATATATATAAACAATCTTTCGTACCAAAATTATACTCGACGATTTCAAATATGTAAAAATATTTTGAGACATTTTTAGATAAGCCAATCTTTTCAACGACAGCTCTATATACGTCTTCTGCATTAGTCGATTTTTTGACAGACACAGTAACTACTTCTTTATCTGGTAACAGTATTTTTAAATCGACGGGCGATGCGTTCAGGGAATCTTCAGAGTCGGTGAGGAATTCTTGAATAGGATCTGATTCTGCTATCACACGAACGGCGCATACCTTAAAATATAAATAAAAGCCGTTAGACAAAATCTTAATTTATACACAAAAGTAAAAACATAGTTAGTAAAGAACCTTTTCTAAATATTGTTCCAACCCACGTCGTCTAGCATCTAGTTGTTGTTCGCTCAAGGCGAAAGGCCATTTTCCAGGCAATTTTGGAAAATTAAAACCTATAAAAAAGATTGTTTTTAATATGTTTTATAAATTTATCTTAAAGCCGTTCTAATTAAAAAAAAAAAAAACAACGAACCTATAAATTCTTTTCTTAATTGAGCGTGTAAATTGGCAAATTCTCTATAACGACGAGAACACAAGTGGCGACCGGCCATATAGATATTGAAAGCCACATATTTCTGACCGCCTCTTTCGACGCACTGATAATCTGGCACAGATATAGGCAAAGATCTCTTTTCACTATAATCGACATAACTGTATCCGGGCCCGTCGTCGCAAGGCTCCAGCCTTTCAGCTTCCTACATTTGAAAACAAGAAAATCAATAAACCGAATACATAATTATCGACAACTTCAACAAAAAACAAGACCTGGGCAGTGACAGATATGACGGTCAACGTGAGACAATCACCGCCGGACTTGATGAGGTCGACAACTTGCTTGTGTGTGGCACCTTCGACATTTACCCCATTCCTGTGCAAAAAATATAATATGTAAATATGGGTAATGGTGTGTCAGATAAGGATGTTGACTGATCTGTGATGCAATGAAAGAAGGAACATGTTTTCTGGGTTTCCTGACCACTTTTCCAGTTCAAATATTGATCAAGTTTCCACAAAATTCAGCTCCTGTACGTTTGGCACCTTCACCAAGAATTTTAATTCATAAAAGGAGATTTTCCAATGAATTTTCTATGAGTAACATTTGATCTCCCCTAGAAAACAGCCCTTTGTGGTTGTTTAGATAAAAGTTAAATGTAAAGTTGCCAGTGAATGTAAATGTGGGACTCGTAGTTTAGCCTAGTGATATGATGGGCTTTCTTTGCATTTGCATGATGCAGACATTATCAAAAGAGCTGAAGAACAATTATGAATCAAAGTATGGAAGAGAAATAATTGGATGATCACTAGTATTAATTTAAACGAGCGTAGCCAGAAAGGTTCATGGAGGGATACGGGTCCCTCCTAAATTTTTTAATAATTTAGTTATTTATTTTTTAATTTATTAAAAACATGACTTAATCATAAAAATTATGTTGAAATATATCACATGATTGTAATATATCTGAAAAAAATTCTTTGAGTGTAATAAACTTAAACATATGCTATCAGGTCTGTAGAGGAGAGAGGCGGATAAATCCCCAGGGCCAGTAATTGATTCCAATATTTTTTTTGATTAAAAAATATATCATTTCAATGATGCAAATATCTGACATCAGTTATATTTTTTCAGATGGAAATGTTCAGAAATAATAAAGATGGTAATAATGGTAATTTCAATCCACATATTCTTTTAGATAGGCCATAAAAACACAAAAGCTTTTTTTTAATTTTTTCCCAAGGCCTGAAAATTCACTCCACGGCTCTGCATATTATACTTCAAATGAAAAACAACAACATATTTGTATCACATGCACATGAAGTCAAGTCAAATGTGCTACAACTGTGATTCGGTTACGAAAAAAGCGACTTGGATATAAATATAATGGGAACACTGTCCAACAAAACCTAGAAAGGAGACAATTGTGAGCCAATATGTTAGAGAAATTATTGGAAGATCATAACCCTTTCGTCATAAGAAAAGGACTAGAATATACATATAATGTGAACACTGTCTGATAGGGCCTAGAAAAGAAACGATACGGAAGAGAAATCATTGGATCACGAGTAGTGAGACTAGGGACTAGGATACATATATAATGTGAAGCATGGAAGAGAAATTATCTGATCAGTCATAAGAAAAAGGACTAGGATATACATCATCATTAGCAACCTATTAGTTATCCACTGCAGGACAAGGCCTTGCCAGACAAATATGGCAACTAGGCTATACCTAATTGCGCTAGCCCCCAAGTCGTATTAGAATATACAGATATTGTAAATACTGTCTGATAGAGCCTAGAAAACAGACGATACTGAGTACAAATCATTGGACCGCCACCAGTAATGAGACAAGTTACTAGGATACAAATATAATATGAAGTATGAAAGAGAAATAATTGGATCAATCATAAGGAAAAGGACTAGGGGATATACATATAGTGTGAATACTATTTGATAGGTTCTAGAAAAGAGATCATACGACATAGAAAACATTGGACTACCAGTAATGAGACAAGCGACTAGGATACAAATATAAATATGGAAGAAAAATCATTGGATCAGTCATAAGGAAAAGGACTAGGTGATGTACATATAGTGTGAATACTATTTGATAGGATCTAGAAAAGAGATGATGTGGTGTAGAAAACATTGGACTGCCAGTAATGAGACAAGCGACTAGGATACAGATATAAGTATGGAAGAAAAATCATTGGATCAGTCATAAGGAAAAGGACTAGGGGATATACATATAGTGTGAATACTATCTGATAGGGCCTAGAATAGAGAAGATACGGTGTAGAAAACATTGGACTACCAATAATGAGACAAGCGACTAGGATCCCCTATCCCCTATATATAATAGCGGATATCTGTCTGTGTGTGTGTGTGTGTGTGTGTCACAATGACGCTCGCGACTTTAAAACGATCGACGGTCGTTTTTTCGAAATAAAA
>JAOXNN020000021.1:7183698-7197698 GCA_028571205.2 Hydropsyche betteni
TGCGGACGGACGGACGGGGACCGGCGGACAAGGCGTGCCCGCCATCTTATCGCCTCGCACGCGATAGGTCTTGCTCGTGTGTGCGTTGCCGTGTATGGCGGGGGAGTGCCGGTCGGTTGTATGTTGGGATTTGCACTCTCGTGTTATGTGTGTGGGGGAGAACGATGTCGATCCACTTGGTCGATCTCAACGTTCGGCCACCAAATGTTGTTATAACGAGTGATGTCCTCTTTCAGTGTTGCTCAGATGATGATGAATTAATTAAATTCTTTTGAATTTATATCGTTTATCGAAGAAGATTATAGGACAATTTTATAGAGTATATAATCGATAGTGAATGCTTGAATGTTTGTGCAGATGTGAAGTTAATGATATTAACGATGAAGTAGAAGTGACGTACGTTTTTCACACGGAACTTTTATATTTTTGAAATGGTGGAAAAAATATATGTTTGTCTCGTTCATAAACATATTAAGAAAAGGGATGGAAGCCAACAATTACTAATTTTAAGATGAAAAAAAAAATGATGCTTTTAAACAGCGGTGCAAATTCAATAGAATAATAAAATAAATTGCTCCGATCCCTCTTTACAGAAAATATCTACATAACTACTATACTAAAAAGGATCGGTAACAAAAATAGTGTTCTTAGAATGGTACATTGCAATATAAATAAGACCTAACGGTCCCGATTTTAAGTAACTGGAAAAAGGACAATACTAGTCATGTATCGTTAAATATTTACATTGCTATTACAAAAAAATTGTAGTAATAACACTTGCACAGTATGTACTTTAGTGAAAACACAAGACTTTCTTAGAACCGTCTAGGCCTGGCGCACACTAGCGATTTAGCCATGAAGTTTAGAAATGAAGTGTAGCGTCCATTTAGACATTTTGGTGCTAAGACAATGGGCGGAAATCAATGTGCCACTCGAAAATCAACAGTTTGTGATTTAAAATAAGTACCGCAACCGCTCGATAGATGGACTAAATGCCAAGCTGACAGATCGTATTCGCGTATATATCTCAGTGGTTACGATACGTGATTATGGCGTGATTACGAACCACGTGATTAAGGAAAATTGAGGAAACGTCAAATGTCTATTCAAATGACGGATTTTATTCGCGTCCATCAGTGATGTATAACCTCAAATGTCAAAGTTGCACTAAATAAGGTGACATGTACACCAGTTAGGTGGCTGTCACTTCAATAGACATTTTGACGTTTCCTTAATTTTCCTTTTTCGATATATATGACATGCACATGACATTTCAACCCAAAACAACGTGTTCCATTTTCTGACTGAATCACCAGTGGGCGCCTGACCTAAGTTTAAACGAATCAAAATCAATTTACGATGTTCCAAAAATACCTCCAAAACAATTAACACAAACAAACAACCGATTCAATAGAACAAAACCGCAATTGAACAACATTTCAATCAAACCACATTCAAAGCATCCACCAGAACCCCGCACCGACCACAGACATGCACGGCAACATTTCTAGACGCTGCACGTCGACGGGGGCGTAGTGTTCAGCGGGGTCTCGCGTCGCGGGGGGCGGCCCGCGGGCGCTGCGCCTCAGCAGCGCCGGGCTGGAGGCCACGCGGCGGCGGCGCGCCACCAGGGGCGCAGCACCCCGCAGGAGGTGGCCGCGAGCGTCCGCCCCCGCGCGCCACCAGGCGTGGGTGTGACCGGCTCGCCGGTACGCCCGGAATGGCGCTGCTCCGCCCGGTTCCCGTTTCTTGCGGGAACCGTGGAGACGAGGATCGACGGGTCTTTGGGTTTTGGAGGTGTTCGGCTGTTTGGTGGTAGTTGGAGAAATGAATGTCGTTGTAGGTCATTGGCGTGACTATGGTGGGAGTTTTGAGCGTGTTTTTTTTTCTTTCGATGGTGTAAAATTGAATTTTTGAACGCTGATTAACGTTTTTGACCTTCGAGCGGGCGCGCCCGATGATTTCGCTTGAGCGGGCGCGTGTCGTAAATTCGACAATTTCAAGTTTTTTCCGTGTAAATGATGTTTTCTTAATATAAATGTTAAGGAATCGGTGTAAGGTTATGAAAAATGATAAATAACAGTAATTTTAGAAAAAAAATTGACTTAACAAAAATTTTTTTTTATCGACCTATTAGTCAGAATCAATATTCTTATCACAATTGTTGCAAACCACCTTAATTGCAGAATGTTTCTTGCATATAAAGAACTGGCAACGGCAACACTTCATTGATGCTGAGGATCTTTTTTTCTCCAGTACACATAACATACAAACACCGCGTTTTGGAGGAATACTTACAGAAATTCCCAAATATTGATGTGTTTAAACAAAATTTAATAATTTTAATCGGTACTTGATAGATATGTTATTGATTGTTACTGAAAAATCTGTATTTATTTTATTAACTAGTGACTTGTACCCGGTGTTGCTCGGGACTCTAATATGTACTAGCTGTGTCTTTCAATCGTATTTGTCAATGTTCGGTTGTCTCATTTGCTTGCAGTAATTTTTATCTCTGTTTTTTTAGTTGTACTGGTCCGATTGTTATTTTCTTGCATTTAGGCATTTGTGACCCTGTTATAGGTGGTCGCTTTTCAGTGAATATCCTGTGAAATGATAACTGTAGTGATTTCCGTTGTCTTCTTGAATGATAGGACGGGTAAAGGAAGGTGCACCGATTCAAATATGAGTTCAGCACACACCGATGTACCGATTGTAATTATTGTAACAATAAATCGCGACGCTGGCGCTACGGTTGTGCTGAAATTTTCTTTTCATTTTAAAATAGCGTCAGATCGAGTTGTAAAATGGTTTTAGTGATACAGAAACCTTCCCGGATGTGCAACCAACATGTTTTGAATATGTTTGAGAAGTTCTTATAATTACCACAAATTATAAAAAACTACTATAATCTTGAGATGAAAAATGTATTTTATTCAGGTTTTGAAGTCAAGTCTTGTTATCACGATATGTGTATGAATTATTTTTTGATTATTTTTAAATATTTTCAGATAAATATATGTTCAATTTATACGTTAAATAAGCGTATTACGCAACAATGGGGAGGTTCTCGTGGAAACGCGGAAAATTTATATTGGAAGGTGGAGCGTCCGCCTACTTACAGTTTACGTTACCGCCTTCCAGCTCAATACAAATGATACAACGGAAATTAATTGTAATAGAATAACAGATAGAACGTTGATTCAAATAATTACCTTTTGATAAATAAATAATTTTGATTTGATCAGTGTAACAAAAAATTAAGTCAGTAAACTTATAAAATGAAAACATTGCGGATTATTGTATGCAAATAGAAAATATAAGAAGTGAAAGAAAAATTACGTGAAAATTTGAAAAAATTACAAACAGAAAATTTTATTTGTATTCGCACATTTGAATGTGTGTGACTTGATATTCATTCTCAAGCAAAATTTATAAAATTTAAACAATCTATTATATTATTTTTCTTGCGCAATTCATATACATATTTTCAAACCCAACTGATTCATTTGATATTTAACGTCAATAATAAAGTAAATTAATTTGTAAATAACTTTAGGTAATATTACTTCGATAGTTCCAAATAATAGAACCGACTTGTGACGTAATGAGAAAATTTTGATTTCCTGTCGAAAAATCATTCAGATCGTCTGCATAAAATTTCTATTTTCGATCATGTTATAAATCTAAACATATTACCAAAATACGATTCGACGAATTATACATTTATATTTTTTATCGGATTCTCATACTTTCGAATTTACGATAAGAAATTCCGAAATCTTTCAACGAATCCCCAAAATATAATTCAAGCATCAAAGAATCAGCAATGACAACCTGATTTCAGATATCAAGGGGTTGAATACATCGAAAATCATCCCAAACCGAGAACGGATGAATTTTCCTGATTGCGGGGGGCGTAACAGGGAGGGGGGCGCGGGCGCTGGCGGGTGCGCCGCCCCCGCTTGGGGCTGCGCCCGTCGTCACTCGAGACGTTCGGTGACGCCCCGCGCGGTGGCAAAGCCCTAGGAACGCCTTGCCGCACCAATTTTCATCAGGAACACATAACAGGAACGCGGATCTTGACCGAACACCGTTTGATCGTTCGAGAGATGATCCGCGAACGGATAGATAGATTAATTTTTCCTTTATTTGCGAAAATTTCTTTCATATATTCTACATATTCATAAAAAAACATAAGATTATAAATAGATAGTGAAGTATAAATAATGTAATATGATAAAAAAAAATTAGTAAAAATTTATTATTATTTTTTTTTACACGTGCGATGTGTATTGGATTCATCGTATAAATTAAGAGCGACATGGACCGTTTTACCCTATCCATTCATAGGAGTTCATAAGTTGTTGTGTATGAAGCGTTCGTTCGTGTTTGGTTCTCGAGTTCTTCCGCGGCACGATATTCGAGGAGTACTAACAGGAGCCTATGAATTGAATGTTGAATCGTCTGGTTGGGAAGTTCGTTCGTGGCATCGGAAGGAATCGCTCGTCAGCTCTCTCGTTCGTGGGCTCGCTCTTCCGAGAGCGTGCGACTCAAGTTCGTTGCCGCGACTCGCACTCTGCTCGATCTGTTCATAGGAGTACATGAACGAGAAAGTATATTCTAACTATGTTTCATACGTGTGGTTGTCGATTGATACATGTGCTTGTTTCGTATAAATTATCATTTTTTTACGAAGAATATGAATAAATTTATTTGGTACGTAATCGAAATAGTAAGAAAATTAATTATATGGCAAGATATTGCAAATATTTAATTCTAATACGTTGTCGTTCATCGGTGCCATTTCATGCTACCCCGATGGCCGCATACACATTATTCTTCTGCTAGGGTCGCAGCATAATATTATTTTTATAGTAGAATCGCAGCAAACAGCAGCTGTTTGTAAAGTAATAAATAAAACAGAAATTTTATTTGTAATAAATAGTACCATGAAAGCATTTATTTTAATGCTGTGGAGTTGTTTCATGAATTATGTAAAAATAACCTGTATGCAAATTAATATAAAATTCTACCAGGAATATATAAGAATGGACAGGATAACGCCGAAAACGCTACCGTCGCACGGAGCGGTTACACACGACGAACTTTCATCGCGAAACAAACACAAGCCCTAAATTTTCGAGGATAAACACTCTTATTTAGCATCGCCGTTTCGAGCATACGACCGACCATAACCACGCCGAGTCTTCCGGGTGGCTCGACAACGCGCCGCGTCGGACGAGATGCACGCTCGGGAACCGGTCAAGCGCGCACTCGGCCAGGTGAAAAGGTCAAGATGCAGACGGCGAAGCTTTTTGCACCGCGGCGAGACCATCCGCCGGCTCGCATAGCGCCCTCGTACCTCCGCGTAGGAAACGAGAGAAAATTCCTCAAAAACGAGGAAAACCGAGGAAACGCACCTCCCGTCCGGCCATGGCGCCCTGGTGGCGGGCTGTGCGGGCCGAGCGAGCGCGAACCCGAGCACGGTCCGAGACGGCACGAGACGAAGCTGTGACCGCGGGCCGTGACCCGAAGGTGACCCGAGTTCGCGGCCGTCCTTCCCCGGGACCTTGCCGGAGACCTCGCTGGGTTTTTTTTCCGCGATCGATGCGGAGAAATGCGCTCGGCGGCCATCTCCTTAGCGCTCATGCGACTTCGATAGCCGAGCTTAACGTTCTCAATCGTGTGTGACGGTGGACGCGAAAGAATATTCCCATAGCGAATATTTCGCTTTCTTTTTTTTTTTGTTGCATAAACTTTTAAATTTATCGAAAATATTTGAGAATGATTGAATTTATTTGTGTTAAAAATGATAATCGATTTTAATTGTGGATAGAAAGCTTAATTTCCGCCGGTAGATTGTTCGTGACGCGTATTGAATGGCGCGTTGTTTGTACCGTTTGTTGCTCATGCGCTCCTGGTAGCTGGCGCTCGCATTGACGCGTCTTCGATTGCCAATCTTGGTTCCTCTTACACATTTTCCGCGCGTTGTGGCGCTCGTTCCCCGCCTCGCCGAAGAATGGCAGAGATCGAAGAAGGCGAGCGTCGCAGCAGAGGCCGCTGACGCCATATGCAAATCGTGTTCGGCGTCGTGAGCCGCGATAAGGAAGGCGAAGGCCTACCTCGCTAGAGCCTCCACAGTCCGACGCGGAGAGCGTCGGACTACGGGGGCCGTGGCGGACACGTCGAGGACGTCTTCCGACCAACACCGACCCAACTACGATAGGAGAACATGAACGTTCAAGAGATAACATTGTCTAAAAAATCATGACACTGTCGATCAATTCACAAACTTCTACAACGAAAATGTGGTTTGGATCTCGGATAATTTCATAATTAGTTTTAATGTTCGAAAATAGATGGCGTGGAATTATTGTATTTTTTCGGTGTGTTTTGAAAATTTGAATATTTTCGTGAACGAACGAACATACACGAAGTACACTTTCGTGGAATAATATTCGAATCGGTGCACAGGAGAACATGTGGTTTCGTTGGTGAATTTTGCGTTGACGGTCGAGGTAAGATTTCTCGAACGAACGGTTGACTCGCATTCGGCTCGACGTACACACAGGAGTACATGTAAGCAACGCGTGTAATACGCTAGTCAGATTGATGACGGCCATACGACGAAACGAGATCAATGCGAGTAGTTGTTGCTGAATCAATATTCATTTTAAAATTGTCAACTATTTATCGGGGTCGATAGATGGATATGACCACGAAAGTGAATTTAATTTTTTGAAAATTTATGCTGATTAGATGTCCTCCATTTGAGAACTGTCATTTTAAAAAAAAAATTCTCTTTTGTTCTTCTCAAGGAAAATCGATTCAGATTATGAACTATTGTTCATTGAAGTTAAGATAGAAAAGTGATGGGGTCAATAAATAAATATAACCGCGAAAGTGATTGTAATATCTTGAAAGGCTGACCAGACGTCCTACGTTTAGAAACCTTGTCCTCTTTAAAAATTCTGTCCTATTGTGTCATTCTCAAGAGAAAATTATTCTTTTTTATTCTTTTTAAAGAAAATTAATCATGATTAATTAATTAAATTAATTTTAAAGTAAAACATCCAAGTGCACTTTTGAAATGAGACAACTTTCTTTCAACATGGAACAATACATATCAAAACACATGTTTTTCAATTAAAACTTTCAAATAACCATCTTTAGATCAATTTCTTAGCATTTCCTTTCATATTTTCAAATCACCTCGAAACAATGCTTCAACTTCCGATGATACATTTGAAAAATCTCAACGTAATCTTTTGTCAACTCACACATAATCCAATCAACAGTTAACACCGTTAAGCAAAAGCAGAATGGATGCATCACCGTATTCGCTTTAAAATATGAAGCCGTCTGTCCCGGGCGAACAATGGCATACCCGTGTGCAGCCGCGCGAACGGTTCGATTTGAAAACTTAACGGGAAAAGTTGCATTGTCGCCGGAAGCTCATTTCGGCGAACGTACACCACTGTGACACCTACATTGTGCGGTGCAACGTGCATGTGCAACTTTGTTGACGTCGGTCGGCGTGACACCTGCAGCCAACTAGCAACTCAGAACAGAACGAGCGCGAAAATTGCCATATTCGAAAACGCTCGCATTGTTGTAAATCGGGAAATTTTCGCTAATCAGTTTTCAGATTGTTGAAATTTGTTTTTTTTTTTTTTTGAAATATTTTATGCGGATTTTGTTTGTGGATTAAACAGTTGATAGTTTGCAGTTGCAAATCTATTGAAATGAAATTGTGCAGATTGAAATGTTTTTTTTTTCGTTTAAAGAATTTCGAGTCAAACTTTTGTTTAATAGCTGAATCCGGCAGACTTTGTCTTGCCAGTGACTTTTTATAGGGAACGGTTAACAGATATAGAACTTGGTATGCTGCAGCACCATCTAGTGGGGAGCTGCAGTAAAGTGGATAACGAAAATGAATTCTCCACGAAAAAATACATATAAATGCTAATTTTGAAAGTGATTGGTTGGACGGTGCAGAAGTTGATATGCTGCAGCGCCACCTGGTGGGAAGCTGCAACAAAGAGTATAGCACAAAAACTTTTTCCACAAAAAAATACATGTACGCGCCAATTTTCATAGTGATCGGTCGAATTGTGTTGGAGTAAAACATCCATTTTTATATAGATTTAATCTTATAGTATTTTTTCGGGACTGCAGTATAATTTCGTGTTAAACTATTTCGGTTGAGCGAAAAAGCGTAGAAAATAGTTATTAATACATTGTACGATTGAATTACGTCTTCTTCACCACCGTCACATATATTTTGTCCACGATTGGATCAACTTATTCGGTACGTCACACGGTGGTTGGTTACTAGAATTATTACAGGCATGCATCGCTTTCGATATTGAGCTGATGTCGGCGAGGATGCAAATCTTGGTGCATTGTTTGCAGTAATTGCATACCGTGACGTCATGTGATGCATTAGACATAGTCAAACGAAGTAAACCGCAAAGGATCCATTGATTACGCAGGCTTCATTTAATTGTTTATCATAATGTCGGATTTCGCCTATGTGCAGATGTCGGCTTTCGCATTGCCCTTTTTTGTTGTTTTAGTTTGAATAAGAGTGATTATTTTGAAGTTAAATATTTGCTGTAACTTTTAAATAAGAAGCTTTCGACGAAAGTTTCTTCGCCGTGTTTCGGACTCCCACAATTGCGGTTTAAACTCGTAATGAACTTTGCGAGTTAAAAGTTTTTAATGACGGTCGTCTAGTGATTCTGTGCGTATCTATCTGTACACTTTCGTATGTACGGTCTTTTTTTCGGCTGTAAATTAGTTTTTGATCGGTTCTTCTATTCGATAATGGCGGATCTGTGTAATGGACGAGCGCCGTCGAAATATATCGACGTGCAAAAAATTGTTTATTCCAATCGCGTTCCATATTGTGGAAAGTTTTCAAATTCATATCGTATCATCGTGTTCGCGTCTTTGCTATTTGCAAATGTGGCTTTTTTTTGCTATGTGCAAAATTTAAAATTTCATTCGTGGAAGCGTGATTGGAATGAAGACGTTTCGGTATCGGAAAGTGTGGAAAATTCCAGTGGATTTTTTTAATCTTCGGTAGCTTTTCAATATATTCGTATCGAAATGAAATAAATTCCGTCAAAAGATATAATATTTTCTATTTAAAATTATAATATTATTTTTTTTAAATTTCATTTATCATTTGTATTTTTTCATTCAGATTATAACGCACATTTTTTTTCATCATACATCCATATCTCGTCACAATTCTTCACTTCAATATATTTTTTTTAATTCTCAACACGTAAATATTATATTTTTATATTAAACTCTCATCTGTTATTCTCTTTAAAAATACCCAAAAAACATAATCGATCACTTATAATTAAGCAAAAAATCAATACAATATCTTTATTACTCAGAAAACCCACAAAGCGATACCGTACCATATTTACTTGCAAACAGCACATATCGGCCCTCGCGCAATATTTGCGATGCACAACGTCATTTTATTAACGACCGAAATTGCACATCGCCATGTTTACAATCCGGATCGGGAATATTGATTCGACGCATACCACGAACAAGCAAACCGACGCTGCACATCGATCGGATCTGCAGCCTTCGTTGATGTCGTCATCGTCGCAAACTGCTTGTCGAAATTGCAGATCGGCACGATTGGAAAAGTCTGCCATCAATCAAGAACGGGACTGTCATCAATCAATCGGTCGTATCGAAAAAGTGCGCCTTTTGACGTTTCGGCGGAGTCGCGCCGATTTTGGCGGGTCGTGTTTATGATTTTTTTTTTATGATTTTGATGTATTGCGGGTGGAGGTTGTTGGTGGTTTTGGTTGTTTTTTTTTTTTAGGTTTCGGGTTTGTCTCGTGCGAGGTTTTGGATGATGATTTTTTTCGGGTCGATTGTGAGTGTCGGTTCGAGAGTGTTCGTTTTGTTGTAAGAATTTTCGGTAGGTTGTTTTGTTTTTAATATTCAATGATTTTTTAATAAAAAAATGTAATTTTTCTTATATTAGAAGGTTTTGTTGTGAAATTCGAAAAATTATTTTAGTTTGTTTGTATATCGTAAGATGGCACTGTAACACGAAACTGTATTTGAAATTTTAATTAATATATTAATTTATTTTTATTAATTCTTATATAGATTAAATTTATCTTTTTCAAATTTTTTTTTACAAAAAAAAATAATAATGCTTAAAATGGTAATGGTTTAATTTCTGTGAGATTTTCACTTTATGTAATATTCATTTAAAATTAAATTAATTTTGAAATAGACTGCTGAAATAGCAATTTGATTTGATTATGAACATTTTCATTAAATGCAAATTGTAAGGTGAATCGTACAATCGAAAAAAAATATCAATAAAACATATTATATACTACGCATACATTTGTTATTATATATATACGTGTATTTATTTAATTTTTGAAATCAAAATAAATTTATTGACCAAACCGATAAGCCGAAACGTATAAGGATGAGTCATTTTGTGAAATTTTAAATGGTTTAATTAGATATTAATTAATATTATTCAAAATTGAAGATTGATTACAAAATGTGTATTAATAAAAATAAGGATTGACTGGTTGAGTAAGGTTAGAAATTCACAAGATTATTTCAATGATCACTTTCGCAATGTGCGTATTCAACGTAAGCTTAATATTGTTGTTTACACTTTTACTGATTATTTTCTGCGTAAGAAACGAAACTAAAATAGAATCTTTTTATCAAAGTCTATTATTATATTACAAGTAATATCGTCAGTTTCTTTCATTATCTATACTTTTTTCTTTTACTGATTGTTAGATCGAAACCGGCTGTCTGTACATCAAAATATGATACTACATGGTGCGTATCGAATTACTTTGGCGAAAAGCAGTAGTATTAATAATACACTATAGAGGAAAAAAATCAATATTAAATGTTACTATGACGAATATTTTTACCTAAAACGTAAGAGTAAACAAAATAAAAAAATATTCAATCTATTAAGTTAAATGAAGAATTTTACATATAAATTTTCCTACTCTCTTCACTTTTGTGCTGCACATCGGATCGTATACAACTCAAAAGAAAATGACTGCAAAAAAAATGAGAAAAAATCAAACGACCAGTATCGGGTTGCAAATCAAATTTGACAGCCATTAATTTAGAACGGAGAGACGATACGGGCAACCTTAAAAAAAAACGTTAATTAACGTACTCCAGCAATCTATCTGTTTCGCGTACTTTTTTTTAATATTTTCTGAAAATTTCAGGCCGCAGCGAACTGTCAAAGTTTCATAAATTACTTTTTCGCGAGAGATAAATGCCTACTAAGCCTTTTTAATGTGCGCGAAGCACTTGATGCCGCCCCTGACGGCGATTTCGAGTGGACTCCGTTGATCGAGGGATAAATTATTATTTTATGGTCGACTTAAAAACGTGGTGCTCTACCGCTTTTGATGTTGTGGACTGTGTGGCCCAAAAATTGGGTACAGGTCGATATTTTTTCGTTAATTCTTAAGACGGTCAATTCGTGTTCAATCGCAATTTTTGTTGTTACATCGCGAACTGTACAAATATGAAAAAAATATTTTTATTATATTTATTTAATGTTATGTTAGAAAATGTTTGATTTTTAATTATTTTATTATAAGATGTGAAATAATCGATTTCATAATCCCATACTGTGCATGATTCTATGATGCTGTTAAGGTAGATCATTTTTTTTTTTTTGTATTTCGAAACGTTTACACAAATTTCTGATACAGCCTGTGCAACAAAATTTAATTCACGAGCAATCCCTTTTTAATTTATCGTTTATTTTTTATTTTGCGGAAACAAAAATAACGAATTATCGTGGAGCGAAAATTTTGTACGTGCGTGAAAAAGGTCGGAAAATTGTTATGAGCTTTCCGTGTGATGTACGTGGATAAAATACATTGTGAATTTATGAAATTTTGAACTGATGTAGTTGAATGGCGTAAATAAAATCGATATACGGAGTAGCGTATACGTGGACGTATGTAAATGTGAAAATTCGATCCGGAAAATTGGTTATTTAGGCTCGGAAAATTGTGGGACTCAGTCGAATTTCGCAGGTCGGTCGTGCGTAGAGAGATCTTAGACGACTTCCATCTACATTTCTACGACTTTAGCCATCTCCTAGAAATTAACATAATTGTTGGTAACCTATCCGACGAACCGTTCTACAGACTCTGCGCCAATTACCTTTATAGGCCGCACTAGCGATTTCGTTTTCTACCCAAGACTTTTCACGTTTTCCATTATTTTTTTCCTTCATTCGAACTGTTTTCCTTTATTCAGAATCTGCATCTCTTGTATAAAATATTTTTTAATTAAATTAAAAAAAAAATAATGAATCTCTAGAGAAAAATTTGAGGTAATTGAAATACTTTAGCGAAATTTGTTTCTCATCATAATTAATCCGATTCAATTAAACCTTTAAAGCTTCCGGCTGTTCTATATATGCATCGTTTCGGTGTAATTTGAATTTATTACTTTAAAAATTCGAATCGAAGTCGTATATGAGATGCGCGTTTCCACATCGGTGGCCGATTCCGCCGGAGAGCGCAATAATAAAGATCGGGGTCGTTAAATTTGAATTTTGTCGCAGGGAAAAGTTTGCGCGAAAATTTAAAGTTGGCTCCGCGGCGGGGGTGAAAAATTACCATTCGAATCGGAGGCGAAAGAGTTGTAACCGGGAAAAAGCCAAGTTGAAAAAAAAAAAACTAGAAGTGAAATAAAAAAAAACCACGAATGCAGAAAGCTAAATGGGATAATAAAACACGAAATCGGATTAAAGTTCAGTGACGAAAGATAAAAGCAAGGCACTTTCTTAGCCACTGACTGCGCCTTCGTTGAATATATCCAGTTTGTTAAAAGTCGCGTCGGGCGGGGGTGGTTTCTAAAGACCATTATTTCCATTTCAAGCGACTCTATTTTCCATCTCGCCCTCATTGGAACAGAAAAAACGAAACTCGGTCGCTGTGTCCCTCTCGAACGAGTTTATTTGTAAAATGAGTTGTTGAAATTTCGAGCTTGTAATAAAACGGCTTTGTTTTTTTCCGATGTCACAGATAGACTTATCGCGGACGCGTCAGCACTTTGAATCGTTCCGTTTATTTTTTTGACATATTTCGTATCGATTGTTGTCGAAATTGAACAAAAGCGTCACGATTTTTTTACGGACCGATATTTTTCGGTCGATATCGCATGTTCCGCATTAGTTGCCCGCGTCTATTCAATTTGCGAATCTGCATTTTTTTGACGCAAACAAATATGAACGGGGAAAAAGGAAAGGTGATATAATAAAGGGGTAAGGGCTCGAGTGTCGGGTTAGGGAAATTTATTCAATACACACCCTCGTGCGGCCAAGGAGCCGAGTTCTTCCATATTGGTGGAAAACGGGGGTGTGCAGCAGTAGGTGAAGGGGTCGTCGAAAAAAGAACTTGTTTGAAGTCGGTGACTATACTTGAATTTTCAATTTCATTGGAAAACATCGATGTTATTCGATATCTTCTCGTCCCTTTGCAGTGCGGTTCCCTCTTTTCCACGTGCCGAATACGGCGTGAGATTTTCATTTTTGCAGTTTCTATAATCAACACGGTTTCACTAGAACGAATGAATTTAAAAAAATATATTTCGAGAAACGCAGAAATGTTATTTTTTTACCTTTTCGCATATAAGTACAAATATATGATTTTTTTATTTAAATATTTTATTGATTGATTTAAAATCTTGTCTAATAAAAAACAATGTATGAATTTATATGCAACGATAGCTATTCAGTATGAGATCTAGGTTTTATTTATTATTTCAATATTCAGAACGCGAATTCAATGGTCCATTTTTTTCGTGGCATGGTCAAATTTCGTATTCTATGCAAATATTTTCAAATGTACGCATATGAGGAAATTTTATTTACAGTGTATAAGAAAAAGAGGTCGGGTCGCGCAGCCGAATTGAATATTCGGAATTTAGCA
>JAOXNN020000021.1:7206621-7216887 GCA_028571205.2 Hydropsyche betteni
TCGGCGTTTTTTGCGTGTTTAGTTTCGGGGTTTGTGTTTAGTTTGTTTTTTAGGGTGTCGGTGTTTTGCGGTGGAAAAATTTGATTCGTAAAATCGAATTGAAAACTTTTGATTGTATCATACGTGATTTTAACTAGTTGAGTGTGTTTTTTTAATTTTAAAATATATTTAATTATTAGGGTTATATAGGTTGGTCACTGAAAGACGGAAGGGCTTTGAAAAGTAATAACTTGTTAGTTGTCAAACTAGAGATTATAGAGAAACTCTTGGAGATTAAAATGGTTAAGTATGATGTTTAGTAACTATACGAGTAAAACTCGTTAGAATTTTCTATTATAGTGAAAGATCAATTATTGAAAAAAATATCTGTAATATTTTTTGTATTATTAATTGATGAGGCCCATTTTTATTCATACGAGTACAACAAAAAACAAAGCAGCTACTTTTGGGGTATTGAAAATTCTATGGAAACATATTAGCGTCAATTTCATCACCAAAAATATACTATTTAGTGCGGAGTTTTCTTTGATTTCCAATAAATAGATTTTTATTTGAATAGAAAAGCTCAATGAGTTTTGACCATTGGACATTCAGTCTTTCAATGGCTATTCTATATTAAAAAAAAATTCATACACTCATGCATTTGGTCTTCCGAATACATAACAATCACGACGCATTCACCTAGCATCCAAGACACTAAGCGTCAAAGCCAACTCGCCCCAAAAGGCACTCTTTTCACAATCGCTGGGGTGACCATCGCCGTCCACAACGACCTCCGGCACCCCGGCTTTCATTAGTCGGCGATGATGGTGCGCGTATTTCAAGTTTATCTGCAATAACCGTAAAAGGGATCCGAAAAGTGGTCCCCGTGTTAACCGCACGACGCCGCAACAGCTTAACCCCGACCCTCAGGAGCGGTCGCGCCGAGATAATATTCAATATGTTTGCCCACTCTCGTGTGTATCAACTGCTACGCCAGTCAGTGGTGTAGTACATGCGCGTCGAGTAATCGAAAGCTCCGCTGAGCTTTTCGGGTGCGGTGCCTCCTGACGAGGGCCGCTTTTTGCTTGTCGGGTTGAAGGTCTTGTTTTTATTCGGTTATTATAGTTTGATTGTGATTGTTGGTATCCCGCATTAATGTGTTTTAATTTCAAAATAGTTATCGCGATGGATAGAATTCGTTGAAATATTATTTTTATATCACGCGAGTATAAGACCTCATTTTTTGTAAGTGGAAGTTAAGAGTTTACGCATTTTCCTCGGCAGAGTAAAAAAGTTGAACGGTGGAAAGTTTCGTTCATTCGCTTCCCCTAACCAAAAGCGCGGTATATTAAAGTGCTATAAAAATCTGGAGTGTTTCACGGTCATCTCTGTGTAACTTTCTGCGTCATTGAAAATTATAAGCACATTAAGGGTTGAACAGCCCCGGTTATGGAGAGGTCTTAGCCCCCCCCAGCACCGTATAATACAAGTCGCTTATGGTGGCGATTAACACTAGACAAGGTATAAAACGAGGATCGTGCGAATTAATTTGATTTAGTTTTTATGGATATTGTTCGCATATAATTACAGTACACGTTTGTATTATTAAAATGTCCATTGTATTATCGATGTTATAAATTTTAATTGTGTTCATTAGGTCTATTGTTGATGATCGTGATTATTTAGACCGTTTGCGTATTGTGTCATTAGTAACAAGAAAAGATACAAATGGAAATAAACGCTTCGTATTATAGTTTGAGCTGTTAACGCATTAGAATTGCAAAGAGGGGTTTGCGGATCGAAATCCTCCCGGTCGGTTGCATTGTGAATATTTCATTTCGTTACACGATTGATGGCGGGACTTTACATTATTCATTTCGAATCGACCGCCTTGAGCTTCTGTCTCGTAGCAACACAGCCATGCCAGACATCTTTTAAAACGGAATATCGAAAAAGCAAACGGGACAAAAATCAAATCTCGAAATTTTGGCTGCGACGAAATTGCACTCATACATTGTCTATAATGTACCGTTTTAGTCGCCGATTATGGTCGTGGGTTAAGCGAGCCGAAGCGCATTTTCCCCATGGAATCATCGTGAATAACTGAAGGGAGTATGCTTAAGGGCTGCACGCGAAACTAATCTGACGACCCTCGCGTAGAACGCTGTAATTTGTGGTCGAATTAAGACACTTTCGCTGCATAATTTTCTTCTTATGCGTCTTATGGGTCGTGAGATATACCCGTTATAATCCAGCTCGATTAAATTTTATACATTAATAATTCGACGGATTAACTATCGAAATTTTTAATCTTTATTCGACCACGTCCGATTCGGCCATCGAGCGTCAGACAACACGACCTTATACGAAATTCGAAACCGATATCGGTCGACGTGAATTTTCTCAGGTGTCGCATTAAGCACGCAAAACATCAGACTCACGTCCCGTTTGATTGCCGGAATAGTCCGACGTACATATACTACCGTCTACGGCGTAGTACGTAGTGGTGCGGTCGCAGTTCTACGTAGACTACTTATACGTACCGGTACGTGCGTCCTGCGGGAACTTCGGTCTCGAATCTGGATCACGTAGTCCCCATTAGATCACGGTTCCGAATATGCGATCCGAGCTTCTCAATCCGTCCCGCCCTGCGACTTATCTGAGGAGGACGTGTCTTTGGCGTGCTGGTCGTGGCCGTATGCAATTGCTCTAATATGAGGGCGATCGGTGGTTTTTATTTGTATTTGTATGATTATTGATATCGTTCGCAGTTTTTATATGATATGTTACGTTTGTGTAATCGCATCGTTTATGAACGAAGCAATGATCTTTCTTTATCTTTGAAATTTAACTATACTTTGTGGTGCATAGGCGCCATCCGGTGTAAGCGCATCATCTTCTGTCAAATATGATAGTTGACCTTTATTGTTCAAAATTTTCAAATGTTTTTCGCATACCAAGGAAATTCCAATGTTTTTTTTAAGTATGTTATATCTTATCACGACAACTATAGTATTTGACGGAACATGTTAAATGATGCGTTTGCGCTTGATGGCACCTATAGCGTTCCCCATCATTAAATTTCATAGACGAAGCAAAATATTTGCTTCGTTCATGGACAAAGCGATTACATAAACATACCAAAACTTATATATACGTTGTTGAATATAATATTTTCGATATAACATCAGAATTGAATTATCGAGTAGTTGGAACATCAACCGTTGTACTCGATCATAACAATGCACCGAACGCACCATTTGCCGCTTAGCTCGAGCGGTTCGACGCTCGATAAACATCGATAAAATTTGTACAACAACGAATTATCTATCAAATAACGCGTTATTATCCAATGCAAGCAAACGAGCGGACGTTTTAATAATGCGGCGACGACGGGATTCAACGGACACGAAACCCGACGTGCGCCAGAATGAATGTTTATTCGAATTCGGGATCGGCCAGGTCAAACGGCCGTTAAAGATTTGGCCTGGGACGTCCCTAGTTTGCCTAGAGCCTAGCTTGCCGTTAAGGGTTTGCCGTGTAAGGGCTTTCGCCGCCTACGGCCGTCGTATAGCGCGTCGTTATCGTTACTTTATACGGGGAAATTTCGCACGCGTCGTATATAACGTATTGTGCGTTGCGTAACGGTGTGCGGGGTTTTAAATATTGCGCGTGTATAATGCGATGTTCGTACGTATTGGCGCCCGCTGTGAAATGTAGGGTATCGGTCGATAATTTTCATTATCTCGAAAGCAACGATGCGAATTTTTTTCGTTCGCTTTTCGCGTCGGTTCACTTTGAAGCGTTGTCACTTAGTCTGTATGAAAAAAATATCTCGTTGATGTTTTTTTTGGCGTATATATTATTACTGAGTGAAAATTTGGAATTTTTCGATATATGAAATTGATAGGTTATTGTTTGATCGAGTAATGTTTTTGTTCGATTGACGCTGATGTATAAATATTTGATTTTGAAATGAAATTGATAGTTATTTGTAACATTGGAAGGTGGAGTAGTTGTGTGATTTACGATATTTCAATATACAATAACTCAACTGAATTCGGACTCATCGATTTGGACTTTGATTGGAAAAAAAATAACCTATTATTTTAGAAATGAAACTTTTGTCTGATTTTAGCTTGATCACAGTTTTATATGTGTACTCGTAAAGTCGTAACTGATTAGTATTGCAAAATGGTCTAGAATTCTTATAGCTGATGCTACAGAGCTTTATTTTATTATAAACTGGGATAGACTTCTGTAAAGGTTTTCTCAGCAGTGATTTTAATATTCGTTTATACAATAATATCACCCATGTATTCAAAATTAAAAGTGTTGGATATTATCAATGCCCTGAAAAGATGATTCAGGAGATTTTTATGTATAAAAAATGGTTTATAATGGCAAAAAAATCGTATCCATTATTCTAATTTTTTGCTATCTGACTATCTAAATTACCATTTAGTATGGATAATTGAGGTTCTACTACATTTTATTATATTAAAATTTTCTGAATCTAAATCAAATAATTTTATAGTCTAAGAAATATGATCGATCATTTATTAGTCCAATTTTCTACACCGCTTATAGTCCCGAATGAAATTTTTACGACAAACGATCTCCAAGTCGAAAGCTACATATAATAACTCAAGCGAGCCAAAAGAGCGAAACGAGCGCGACAGTTGGCAGACGAGAGCTTCACGAAAAGCTTTCATTAGCGAAATCCAGTAACCGAATCCTAGACTCCACACTTATCGCGAAATCGAGATCGGTGCCCAGATTATATATACGCAGAGACGATTCGTTTATTGACTTTATCTATTGCTGCGAGTTGAAAACTTTCAATTGGACCCCCGGCCCGTGCCACGGTCCGTTCGATTTCCAAACCCCTCGACGGCGAACTTTGAAACACACGCTTTTGAAAAGCACGTTTTGACTAACGACACGGACGATCGATCCGATCGAGGGGTCCCTTCGAGACTCGGGACCCACGGCAGAACGCCATGATATTATATGGGTTTGTACACGGAGCGATAGTGGCGGTCCAAGTATAAGTTTCGTAATCTTGGCTCTCTGTAAGTCCGCAGTGGCCATCGTGCTAGATCGCAGATAGCTCGGACCGTTACTGTTGACGGTCCCGAACGGAACTCGAGGATCGCTGTCGGGTTCGGAATCGACTTGGATAAATTGGTTTGTTAACGGACTAATTAAGTTTTGTTATGGTTTTGTCGTGAAAAAGTATTTGGGGAGATTTTTGTTGGGTTTCGATAGGAAAGTAGACACAGGTATCGCGCGTTTAATGTACTTAACATGGCTTTGATTTAACATGGTATCTGTTTTCTCATTTTTTTTATTGAGCTATTTTTGTTGATGTAAATTTTCGAGAATTATTTTTTTAAATAATTTTTGTATATTAAATCTTTGTGTCCTAGTGGTGCCGTAGAAGAACCACCGTTTCACGACTTTTTTGTCAGCATTCCAGCTGTTCTATTGCGACACAAAGGGTCAACGAAATAATAAAAATTTTCAATGAATGCTAAATGTTTCTGGTAACGCTAAAATCAAAGTGGTGTCGAAATGGAACCACTGAAATATTAGGAAAAAACAATGAATTAGCGGTTTCTCCACGGCACTCTGGGATACAAAGGGTTAAAATAGTCACACGAAGAACAAAACTTAAGTACACTTTGTAAACATTTAGTTTTTTGAAGTTTTTCTTGCGAATTATTCGTTTTTAACTAATTATTACATCGAAAATAGAAATAAATAATTTCAAAGATAAAATAAATGGTAACAAAGATTTTCGGAAAAACTAACATACATTTCTGTAATTTTTCTAAGAAATTTTTCACTTATCCCACAATAACATAATTTCGTTTTACAAAACCATCAAACAAAGAATACCTGTATTGATATTTTGAGTAACTTTTTTCTGTATATGAGATATTATATGTTTTATACGAAAGAAAACTTTCATATTATTTTTTCAAATCTTATTGAAATTTTCAATCGATTTGAAAATCTTAAATTGAAGTACCTATTTAATCGTATATTTATAAAAAAATCTATATTTAAAAAAAATATATTATATTAAAAAGTATTCACATTCAATATCGCAATCGTTTCGGGTGGGTAGAACAAATTTATATGCACTGCGAAGGGTCAGCACTTATCGTTTGTGCGAATGTATTTTTAGCGACATAAAACCTGCGTTAAATAGTATTGAAACCGAATTCATGCAAATTAAGCGTAATATAATCGATTGTCGCCGATTCGCGTTTATATGCATAAACGTGGTGTAGAGCGGGCGGAACGATCCGGACCCACGCTTAACTACGGGAAGATTTCATTACGGGAAATGTCTATTATATTGCGAGCATATAAGAATAAATTATTGAAGCTATCGTGGTAAGTAACATACTGTTCGAAGGGTCCAAGTATAAATTGGGATATCGATTTCATTATTGGTCCTTGCGTAGTAAGCGGCGTATGCAAGGGAACCGATTTTCGTTCGGGTTAGAATATACAATGTGGGGGTTCAATTTTAGATGAATTTAAATTGGAAATAAGATATAAATTTTGTGAAATCATATAATTTATACGAACGTTAATTATATTTTAACGAGTAATAAATTTAACTTCGCAGTGAAACAAAACGATCGGGAAACAATCGATTCCTCGGGAAATTTTCGCCAAGATGTATCGAAAGAGGGAGGCCCTCCGGTACAAACCGTATACAGAGCACGAGAATGTTTCGGGGCGTTATCTTGACAAATTTATACTAAAATCTGAGTGGCGTAGAGCTGATAAGGGTGTGGGTTTTCTGCGTAAACACGTTTCAATTGAAGGACCCTCTCGGCATAATGTTTTGCGTACCATCCTCCCAAATGGGGACAGATTCGCTGACGGCGGCCTGATTGCGCCTTATTTTCCGACGCAGGCCCGAATTAACATATTTCAAACGTTTTCGAATTTTCGCGAAACGGAAAAGCACTCGAGAGGAGATGTGCCTAAGGTTTTCGCCGGTGGGAAACCGCGGTCGTTATGAGGATTCGGGTTAATATCCCGGTTCGATTTTGTTCCCCGAATGTGCGTGTTGGATTTGTACAGAATTGTTTGGGTGATGATGATTTTTCGGTTATCGAAGAATTTGGTAGTGATTTTAGATTATGCAGATTTGAAACGATCTTGTTTCAATATATAATTTACTTGATGTCACTCTAATAAATTTTATATATCAATCTATGAATATTTCGCTGTCCGTTAACTGTAGAATGTCAATCTTTGAAAACTAGTTCATTTATGCTTTTATTATAAAGGAACTTGATATATATTATACTTTTTGTTATTAAGTGTTCACATGTTTTTATAATTTGTTTTATCATAATAGAAAAGCGGTGTGAATGTTTGTCTCATGGGAAATTATAATAATGTCGTATCACGTTAAAACTGTTGTTCTGTACAATTTAACATCGTTTTACGCAAGATGATGTAAAATTTGTATCAATTTCCTAGCTCTTTTATAATACTAGGAACATTTTTCCGATACTAGAATTTTATAATAAACCAAAGATAAGGAATAATATTTTAAGAATACGATTTAGAGAAATGTTAATGAAACCATTTCTAAACTTATTCAAATTTTGAATTTGAATAATTTTTTAATTTTTTCTCATGCAAATTGCGGAAAGACTCGATGCACCCGTCAAACGTCAGACCCACAGTCGATAAATCACGTGTACTGTGTAGGGAGTTTCGAAAGCTCAGTGTTTATATTCTTTGAATACGAAATTCGCTCGCTATTAATCAAATTCTGTACAGAGAGACGTGCAACTTCCTCTTAACTCCTTCTTAAGCCAGCTTTTCACCACGTTCCACCATTGAAAAAATCGTTCGAATACATTACAAGTTGTGTATACGTTTTCAATAGAACCGTGCCTTTGACAGAGTCACTCAATTAATTTTAAACGTACTGAATGATTCATTTATAACAAGTTTGAATTCGTATTACTTTGAGATATCAAATTTAAATTTTATTATTTTTTTTTTCGGTGATTTTTCTTATCTTTATTAAACGCTATTGACGTTGATGTATCTTTCACAATGTTAGTGTTATATTGAATATTTAAATTGATTTAAAAAATTTCCAATATATCCTCATCAATTTAAAATCTATATATTCAAACTATCGATGAAAGAATTTTCAAAACAAAAAAAAAAAACCACCTCCACATAACACATTACAAACACTCCGTCTTCTCCGTCGAGAAAGATCGCAGCACACTTACGCCGTTCGATCTCTCTCCTTTGGCGGAATAATATTCATTCTCGTCTCTGCAGTCGGCCACCATTAATCTTCACTTAAGTGGCTTTTCTTTTTCAATCGAAAAAGCCGAACACGTGAACCGTCGACGGGACTTTCCCGCCGCTTTTCCGACGGCCCATTGTTGTTTTGCGCCCTTAGCCTCCGCGGCTTCTTCGTCCGCTTTCGCCGAAGGGGAAGAAGCCACAAAAGGAGCATCCGTTTCGTCACATTTTGATGTGTGATGAATTGAAGGCGTCTTTCCTGCCGTAGACGTTTTCGTGGCTCGTGTGAAACAAAAGGGCGTTCTTTGTTTGTTCGGCGTGCGTCGGTGTTGTGTCACGTTCAGTGGTGCGCTTTGAATAATTTTAAGGCGATTTTTTTTAGTGGGAAGCATCTATTATAAAAGGATTGTTTATTTGTATATGTCACAGTTCAAGTGTTCGCTTTTGTTTGTTTATACCCATATTATTTTGGGTATAACCAAACTGTCGATTTTAGTTTGAATGTCAACTGTCAAATTTTCCCCCCATATAATTGTATCTCAACTAAAAACAGACGTCGTAAGCATCATGCATGGGTTAGGTTGGGTTAGCGTTTTAGCTTGAATTGTGAAAACGTGTTCAAAAAAACTCTCGAAGTTCAAACTGACACGACAGGTACACACTACGCGTATTTTTCGATCATTAGTTGACATACCAATTTCCATAGTATTGATATTTAGCATAAGAGCGTTGAGTGCAAACAACTTAAATTGTTGTACCACATTAACGATTGAACTAGAGCGTTTAGAAGGTGAATAAACAGACTAGTTTGTTCGTGCACAAATGAAGTGGACACTCAAATGTAACATATATATGAATAATTTTGATTAATTTTTACACGATTTTTTTGTGACGTGTCTAAAAAGTTCATTTCGTGTTTTTGTCTTCTTACGAAATTTAATGATGTGTGAATGGTTTTGATTATTTTGGTTTAGTCATAAATTTTCGATTTACGACTATTTTTAACAACGCAATGTGTATTATAAAAAATGAAAATATCATATTTATCATCATTTATGACTAACATTATCGTTGCCTATCCGTGACAATAAAAAACAGCGATTTCGATTGCGCCACTTCGGATAGCTAACGCTCGCGCAAGATCCCATCTACGCGGTATCGCACAGCAATAAATCTTCGAAGTTGTAAATTCACACGGTGACATATTACGCCTAATAACGACACGCGAATATCCCCCAGTCATGTACAATATAACAATATAATAATTCTGCACTTTCCGTCGGCGACAGGGAGCGATTTGGAAACGCGGTAATTCTCGCGTCTGCAAAGTTCCTGTTCGGGAGCGGGAGGCCCTTAAGCCGTTTAGGGACTCGGTGCCGTAATTAAGCATAGATAGTGGGTGTTAGGCTAACCTCAGGTCTGAATCCTGCCACGGTGGATAGTTCGGATGGTAGACCGTGCTTTTAATCCTGCGAACTGGTGCCGTACGTCAATGGCCTTCCCGGCGTCGGATCTAATGGTTTTATTGAAACGGTTAGCTTTTCCTCGTGTTTCGGGGAAATTTTCGTTTGATGTTATCGTGTTTGGATTTTGGATGATGTGTGTTGGTAGATATATATATATATATATATTTTTGCTATAAGACGTGGGTTTCTCAATTATATTAGGTTTGTTTTTAAATCGATTCGATTATCGATGTATTTCCGAATTATATCGATTGGTTGTTGATGTAAATTTCGGTGAAATGTAACAATAAAAAAAATTGATTTTTTTAATAATAGTTTACAAATTATAGTTGTAATATGATTCTATTGTTTGTTTTTGTTTAATTTCGAAACATAAGAAGTTAAATATTGAAATTATCTTTTGTAAAATAGTCAAAAGTACGCGATGATACTTGATTTCGAAGGGGAAGCCCACCATCCCGCCTGTTACATGCACCCCACTCTATGCCAGCTTCCTGAGTCGGCTTAGTTG
>JAOXNN020000021.1:7216987-7243687 GCA_028571205.2 Hydropsyche betteni
TACGGAACGCCCGAAAGGCAGATTTCGAGGATACGAGGTCAATATTGGAAGATGGCAAACGATCGGAAAACCCGGAACGCGATGATACTATCAATGTAACGATTGGTAATAACAAATGCTTCATACAAGGTTAAATCGTCGATAATTTGAAAAAGATTTAATGTACATTTTATTTATAAAAACATCATCTCTTTTTTAAAAAAAACTAGCTGAACCCGACAGACGTTGTCCTGCCAATCTGTATTATAACAGTTTGATTTGATTCTATGAATTGCTTAACCAAGCCTACTAAATTTTTAAGATTTTTTTTTTAATTTTGTTCTGATTTTTTTTGGCTTTAATGATACAAAAACCTTCTCAACAAAAAAAAAACATAAATATACCAATTTTCATAGTGATCGATCGAACGGTGTTGGTGTGAAACGCTTGCCAACGAACAAAAATCCATTTTTATATACATAGATATAACCGTTGCAATTTGACAATCGTCCCCCATGCACAATGAAGACATTCAACCCAGAATTAATGGCACAGCAGACGATTCGCGCATAAGAATTTCAATAGAGTTTAATTTGAACGGGTGTTGCCCTCCCATGCAAAACGTCTCGCCCTTCGTCGGCGCATCGCTTTTTGCCGCCGCTGCAATTTCCATATTTCATAAATTTCGACCGAAGGCAAAAATGCAACCCGCCGCCGACCGTACAATCGCCGATATAAATGAACGTGTCAAATCGTCACATTCATTCGCGCCCCGCGGCCATTTGCAGCCCCCCCCCATTGCCCGTGGATTCAAATTAAAATAACGTTTCGGGATATAATGAACGCCCTTCAGCGTCCATTATTTGCAATGGCCGTGATTTTTTTCCGCGTCCTTCTATTGTTTCGTTTTTGTTCGCGAACGTTTCAGACTCGGAACGTCCATTAGATTTTGCGTCAATTAAAATGTTTCAATCCCTCTTTGGCAACCCTCCTCCATTAAATTCATTTCGATGCGTTGAAATAGTCGTTAAGTATCGAATGAAAATTTTCTTCCTTTCTTTTTCTGTGAATTTGCTGTTGATTATATGCGGAATTATTATTATTAAAAAAAATTGATATCAAGGTCATAAATAATATATTGTCTGAAAATGTTTCATCGTCTGTTGAATAGATCGTTTGTACAATTCAATTCAAAATTGAAATGTCAAATATGACAAAACAGCTTCATTTGGCAGTATAGGTTCCATACTTGACAATTAAGCACTAAGCTTAGTATTAATTGCTATAGAAATATTTCGTTTCGGCAAGACTCTCGATTGTTGAAATCTTTCCATTCAATATGAGCTGACTTTATGCTCACATAAACGCAATAAGAGCTATCATTTGAAGGGTTCGGCAGAAAATAAGGCTAAGCGACATTTGTCATTTTCGTAGATATTAAAAAAAACAGTTTACATGCATTCAGATGCAAATATAACTAGGAGTAATCCGACATAGTACTGTTGTCTTTCGAGAAAATGTGGAATTATTTATTAATTTTTGAAGTAACAATACTAATTTTTTTAGTATATAAAAGAAACGTAATTTTGTTATTTTGGCGCTTAGCCTTATTTTCTGCCGAACCCCTTATTTATCTTCTATGAGTTTGCTCTTAATTAAATACGTTATTATTATATATTCATTTTTTTTACAAAATTGAAATAAAGATATCATCTGAAAATGTTTCATCATCTACTAAATACACTTTTCTCACAATTCGATCAAAAATCGCAAAATAAAATATGAAAATAAAGCGTCACTAGGTAACATACATAGATTACACACCCGACAATCAAACTTAACATCAACTAATATAGAAACATTTAGTTTTTCCGAGACAATCGATCGTTCGAAATCCTTCCTTGAGACTTTATATTCAATATAAGCCGACTTTGTGCATTATACGACATTATGCACACGGAAACGCAATAAGAGCCACCATTACGTAAGATTGCATGCGGCAAAGACGCAATCGTTAAACCCACTCCCGCGCAAGTACACACACACACACACACACACACACACACACACATACACCCACCGGCACCGAAAATCTCCAAAAAGCCATCGAAACGCTTATTCGAGTGTGTTGTTGGCGCACCATTTGCGAAAACTTAGCCGGCGAACTCATCACATTGAGTATACACTCCAATCAAATGTTCATTTGGTAAAAGCGGCGCGCACCGCGGAATTGCATGGCGCGCATAACGCAACTGCAACTTGGAAATTTCGAAACAAAACAGTTCGACCGGCTCTCGTATCGATTATGCTCTGTATTGAATTATTTGTCGGTGCTTTTTCGTTTTTTTTGTTCGACGGCGAAGTATAAATTCGTATTCGAGAGTGGTTTTAGTTTTTCCGATGCTCTGCGTGCAGGGGCGCGTTCGGGGATGCGGTTTTTTTGGAAGATGGACGAATATGTTTTTTTTTTTTTTTGATGAAAATTGAATTGATTGATAATTTCAAAATATTTAAAATATAAAATATATTTAAAAGAATTTTTTTTCATACAATCTAGATATAAAAATGATTGTGATTTACAAATATTTTTTTTTAATAAAGATCGTTTGATAATTTATAAATTTTCGTTATGACAGGTATTTTTTTTCAGAGCCACCTCTGGTTTTTATGTATAATACCTATCCGAGTATATTCATCGGTCGAATCGGCTTAATACGCTCGGACAGACGTGAACGAAAATCGCATTTGTCTGATTGTGTTTAATTGTGTGTAATTGAATGCTCTTCACTAATCTCGTTTCAAACCGTAGACTTCCATTCCGGATATCCATCGATCGACCTTTTCTTTATGTTTTATATGAATCCATTTTGATTGACTCAAAAGTTTTAAACTCAATTCTATTCACCTCAAGATAACATTCGGTAGATTGGGAAATTCGGATATTTTTGTTCAAAGTGTTGTAATTTACTTCCGAAATATTATATAATAGACGTCTTTCAAATTAAAGTCCGTATTTTGTATAAGTGTATTTATGAAATTTTCCATATTTGAAATAACTGAACATAGTTTTCATCGAGTTCCTCATTAAGCCGCCTTTCAATGGAGGCTTTCGTTTTGTACTCGTCTTGACGGAGCAATACAGAACGGTTGCAATACAAACCCCGCAAAAGTTCATTCATGTCGATATCGCGAATTCGAATTAAATTCATAGAAATATTATAATTGAAAAAATTTCAAAATTTATATTCGATTTGAAAACTATCGAAGAAAACCCGATGATTTAGTGCCGATATCGGATCACGAAATTACACCTACCCGAATCCGGACTCAGATTAACGGTCAAATGAACTCGCGGCCATATTGCGGCGATAAATCAAATTTCGCAATATGTGGGCGGGGGAAGAACGGGCAAAATTTAATTTTCGCGCCACGATACTCCACTCAATGTACGTACTTTTAAACGGGGCGCGGATCAAAAGCACACAAAAGTCGACCGTGAGCGCGAGATTAAACGCGCGGGCGAATTATGGAACGCGAACGGTCAAATATTTGGATGTTAGCAGTCGATCTGAGTATCATTAAAAATTTGAGGGGCCTTTTGTGATAATTCATGTGGTGGTTTGTTGAATTTGTGTGTTTTCAGTTTTTGTAGAAATATTTTAATATGTGAATGTTGCGAATAGAACGGTTAGTGGAGTGTGTGTTGACGTTTCGTAATAAATAATTTAGCATTGTATTCTCTGGAATGGAACTATGATTGCATATTTGATGTGCGGTGTAGTATGCTGAAAATATGTAGATGTTATGGCCGTATCCAGGTTTTTTAAGGGAGGGGGGAGGGGGTGAGAAAAAATTTGTATATGTAAGCGATTCCATGCAATAATAATATGGTGTTTTTTTATTCGATGTATAATGTGTGTAAAAAATTAAGATATTCAAAGAATTTGTAATATTGCGATATCTCAACATAAGTTTCATAATTTATGTATTTTAGGTCATTATTTTTAAAATTCAGGGGGAGAGGGGAGACCGCCATGCTCCCTTCCCGGCTACAACTTTAGTAGATGTAACAAATTTACAATACAAAAAATATTATGTTTCAAATTTTTATATAAAAAAATATTTGTATGTTATGAAATAATTTAAGGATCTTCCTTAATTTTTCTCGTATGAATGGTAAGAAAATAATTTTCTAGGACTGGAATGTAAAATCGTTTTTTCTCAAAACAATATTATATTATATATACGATGCATATCGTTTAATTTCATTACCATATTGTTTAATATAATAATAAAAAACATCGTCGATAAAATTTGAATAAAATAATTATTCATAACATTAGAATAACTCTAATTCCTTCAGTTATGTTGGACTCGAACCAATAAATTCCGCATTTATATCATTGTCATCATCATCACAAGCAGTCCGCTCACGCCCACTTCTGGATAAAAGCCTCTTCGATAATTTCCATTAATTCTCATCCATGCGACACCACATAACTTCCGTATTTCATATCCGCATTATGCATCAAAGCAATAATTTAAATCTTGAGAATATTGAAACATAAGTGTTTTTCACTAGCGAAAAAAATGTTTCGAACCTCTGGTTGTGCGCGGAAACAAAAAGCGCGCCTCGTACATACATTCGGCGTCGCTCTGGTACCCCGCAAGCAATCAGCGCTCGTATTGTGATGCAAATAAATCTTCCAGTCGTTGCCAACGACAAAATTACGTTCTTTCTGCGTAATTATGTTTGTCTCTCGGCTCTCGGCGCCACAACTAAGGCCGCAACTTTAATGAAAAGCGTTGTCTGTGCCCACGGGACCGAAATGTAGTGCGGACTCGGGTCCAAATTGAAAATTGCACTTTTAGACTCGCATTACGACGTTCGGTGCTCTTGTGTGTGAGCTCTTCCAAGGAATTGTCTCTGAATTTCCGAAATACTTGATCAAAGTCGGTTCCGTTTTAGAAACACGTAAGGTATCCCACATTCCGTTGTATATTCAAAAATTCGGGGCTAAATAATAAACAGCACAATTCGCCCGTTTAAGTGCATTATCTTTGTAACATCATCATGGTAATTCACAGTGAGAAAAACAAGTTGTCGGTTCGTCGTCGCGCTCCCATTCGAGATCTCGTTCCATTTGACCGCCAAAATCGTCAAAAGTAATATAATTCCGCCGACGGGATGGAAGTTTTTTAATTTAAAAACTTTTTAATCTTGTTTTCCGGACGCCGAATCTCGCAGAGCGTATCAGCTCTTTATTAGTTTCAAAAATGCGACACCAACCTCGGCTCACGGTCCACCACATGTACGTATTATATTGCAGCCGAACCTGATATATATTTTCGAACAAAATATAAATCTAAAATATACGCCCGATATCAAATCAAACGGATAAAAATGTGAATTTTCTCGGATAAAGCGTCGGTTTTCATATCGTTCGGCAATCTCGAGCGATCCGCAGAATAAACATAGCAATCGTTTACATATCGAACTGATCGGGGACCCGTCTGTCTGTTCGTCTGCTTCTGTCTCGACTGTCTAGTTTCGATTGATTAATCGAGACGAACGATCGTGGGCTGAAATAACAGTCTCTACATCGAAAGAATATTGATGAACCGAAACAAGAGCGACGCGGAACTTCGGGTTCCAAGATAATGAGGTTCTAGTTACAAATACACAAAGTGTACGCACAGAAGCCGGTTCAGATTTAAATGGATCGTTTCAGGTCATCAGGTGTTTGAAATAGACGCAATTAAATCGTCAGAATTGGGTTTGTGCACATGCACAAATTTGGGTGGTTAATTTATATAATAAGATTTTTTTTAAATGATTGATAGTACGTTTTTATTAATTTTATTCGAGTTTCATATGAATCTGCGAAAGCTATATATATGAAATAAGAATATATTAAATTTTTTTAAACGTTGCACGAATGCAATTTCTTACGTGCACTGTAGACTTCAATAAAATCTACGCCGAACCGTTCAAATAAAGCCGTGGAAATTATGCTCTAGAGAAATCGACAATTTGCATTCAGAGCATGTTACTTTTCGTAGAAAATAATGACGATTTAAAGGTAATTATTCTTTTATGTCGTTCGTTGGGAACGGGAACGGTTTTTTATAATAAAAAAAAAATGCGAAAAGCGAGTTTTTTCATTTTCACCTCTGCAATCGTCGGGTGACCGTAGAAACGTCGTTGTGAACAATGAAATTGTGCAACTTTGGAAATTCTTAGGTTTATGCGGTGTGAATTTTCATGAGTTCGCCAATGCTACGTCAAAGTTTACTCGATGAAAAATATAAGTTTTCTTTTTTATACAAGTATACAATAAATATTTATTATTTTTCATCCAACAATTTATATGGATATTTTACATTGTAAAACGTTCCATTTACTAATTTTTCAACAAATATTTGTTAACAATTTTTTATATATAAAAATGGATCCAGTTTTAAATCAAACAAAAACGAGCCGAAGTTTCTGGAAATCTTCCCGCCGCAGCGAATTGTTTAATCACACACAAACGGTCTCGCGGATCTGTCTAAAAAAAAAACCCAAAACGAAGCAGCAAAAGAGAAACTTTCTTGCGAACAGTTTGCGCTGTTCGTTCGCGTTTTACATTTCAATGAAACCGAGGCAGACAGAGCCATAGAGAGAGGGCAGCCGCGAAACAAAAGGGCCACGATCGGATAAAGGGCGAGAAAAATTCTCACCGAATTGAAATTCGGCGTGTGCTCGAGAGGCCGCCTGAAAAACGGCCCGAAAAGTGTTATCGGACATTTTTTGCGCTTTTATCGACTGGACGGGGGAAAAAATATATATAAGCCAAGAGGGCCGATCGGATCACGCTTTGATATGCTTGTTTATATATTTTAGATGAAATAAAATCTTCGCCGTCGGAGCGTGCTTATCGGCCGCGATCGCTACGGCTTTTTTCATGCGGAACATCCCTTTGACCTAGAATTTCATTATCCCCGAATTTTCGCCGGGTTGATATTTAACATGTTTCGCGGAGGCTGCATGGATTGAAAAAAAATCGAAGCCGTTCGTTTGTCGAGAAAATCGGATCTCTGCGCTTGCGCGTGTCATACTTTGATTGAGGTTTTCCTGGAAGCTGGGAAAATTTCGTGGTTTTTCCCAGAAGTACGTTTGGAAATGTGCGTTTTCTCCGATATTATTTTCAACGTTGTTTTCATGTAATATTACGATTTATTTATAGCATTCGACGAATTTACCAAAAAATAGTTTTTCTATGCTTCCAATTTTTATTTGGAAAAATATACAAATATTATAAAATATATCTACATAGATGATTTACACATATATTTTTTCATAAAATTATATAAAATCAAAATTATTTAATATCGTGTTCGACAGATGTCACGATGGCTAATTCGAATTTAGCACGCATTTCGATTACGATTGAAGGGTCGATTTAATTGCATTTCCGTTATTTACTCGTGATTAAAATGGATAAATTAAAACCCCAACGATGGTGATAAACTGTTGACGACTACTGCAATTAAACATAATTGAAAACTGATCGTTCGAGCCGAACATGATTACAGTGCGATCGATTGTGTACTTGTGTTCGTCAAATTAACAATGTGTTGATCGCAGAACTTTAAATCAACGTGATATAATATAAATACAAATTTCAAATGATTATTTTAAATATATTTAAATTGAAGTGATGATATATAGTTTTTTAAGGAACAATACGAAATACGAAACTTTCAAAAGCTCCATTACATCGCGAGGCAACGTGAAAAACACGCTCGGCGGCTTGGCCGTTCCACATTATTCATACGGGAAACAAGTTCATTAGAAAATCATCAGATTTGTACGTTACTACGAACTTTATATACTTATATACACGTGCTCAGGGGCAGGGCTTCCCAATCAGCGGCTCGTGTTTCCATCAAGTATGCATTAAAAACCACCGCAACGCTATCTCATCTGCTGGGCAAACAGCTTCTTGTGCGCGTCCGATCCGACCGCCGGTATTAAGATAAATGAATAAAACCGACGAAGGTGTATGCGTCTGAAAATTTGAATTTTGAGAAATTTCGGCGGGAAAATCGCGCACGCGAATTATTATATAGCCTCGTGTGAAAAACGAGTAGAGGATTTTAGAGCGCGAACGCTTTATGGTCGCGGTCGCTCGACCTGAACATTTTCTCGAGTTCGTGTTATTAATATTTGTTTTAGAATGCGTGTTGTTTGTTCTGTATTTTATGAATAGTTATTTTGTAATATGTTAAGCTTTATTTGAAATTAAACATTAACACTAAATAAAATTTTCAAAGCGCTGTAAGTAAATTTTAAGATGTATTCATATCAATACGTATAAGCGGTGGCAGCTCATGCATGGTACTGCGGCGTGGCACGACGACTGGCCCAAAGACAATTCGTCCAAGCGACAATTGGGACAACGGACAATCCGTCCAACGGACAATTCTTCCAACAGACAATTCAGCCACGACAACTCGTCCAACTCGTCCAACTCGTCTTGGACAAGTTGTCGTTGGACGGATTGTTTTTGGACCAGTCATCGTGCCACGCCGCAGTAACATGCATGAGCCGCCACTGCGTATAAGAATAAGGTCTTTTTAGATATTAAAAAGATAAATATTTATTCAATATCTTTTTATAATAATCTTTATAATAGCATAAATTCATTGTACGCTTTATATGTCGCTTAATTTTAGTGTTTTTGACAAGGATAAACCGTTGACACTATGTGTATGATATGATGTGAAAATATTGCTCAATTTACCGCATAAATCAATCGAAAGATTGAATTTTCGATAAACGGACAAAGGTATAGAACATAGATTGAAATTGACGTTGAAAAAGGGAATTTTATAATGAAAAATGTATTTTGTGCGTGTGTATGTGCGAGTAGCACGCGTACGCCAAATGCAAACGCTTGTTGCGGGCTCTCTCCCGTCAATTATAAATAAGAAAGTCTCGTTTGTTCTGAACGCGAACGCAAACAAACACACATAGATAAAAAGGGAGACACGACAATGAAAGAAAAACACGGGGAAGGCTTTTATCTGGCTTTTCTTCTCGTACTTGTTCCTTTTCGCCGAATTTCCTTTGATATTTGTTCGCGCGGCCGACTCCCTTCTTGCGCGTATTTCACATTTCGCATTATATAATATACACGCGTTGATGTGAATCGCGGGATTTTGATAAAATTAAATATTTCACAGATTCATACAAAAATACATCTTTCAAGTTTGAATCAAGTATAATTCCGTATACAAAATGTAAACGCTTTCGTTATAATGCACAATAAAAGGATAATTTTCAATTATGTTTTTTTTTTGGCAATGAAATATGTATCATTATTGCATGATTCATTGAATATGTTATATTTTTTTAGTAGAAAAATTCGAGGTTTCACGGTAACGTGTATTGTCTGCTCGCACTTTACAAGGGTAGAGTCTGTCTGATGCAACTGCTGCCAAATTATGATTGCATTTAATTTCATCCTTGTTATCTTTCCACAGAAAGGTGGTCTCCGGTATTAAGTGGCGCAAAAATCCCCTTTTTAATGTTTATTTCATGTACTTCGCGGTAAAGTGATTCCATCGTCGAAACCTTCTCCTTTAAATTGGAGACGGTGTCTAAGTAATGCGATACCACTTAAAAACGCAAAAAATTGCTTGATATTAAACGACGTCTTTTTGCTTAAGCAACGCTTTGACTTTTTATATAAAGGTATTCTTTTAAACCATTGAAGTTTTTCGGTGAATCGATTATTATTGTGCACATAATGAAAGGATTATTTTCGCTTGGTTAAATTTAGAATTCGAATATATAAATTTATTGCGGAATAAAAGCCTGGCTTGAAATTTCATTGATATTCACGAGAATATTTGGAAAATTTAAAAATTTTCGTACATTTGAAATCTCATTAAACTCATAAAAAGGTTGGTATATGTTATTTAATAAAATGGATATTTGATGAAAATTTATGTTTGAATATCAGTTGAAAACGTAAAATAGTTTGTATATGCATTTTCCTTTGTGAACGGAGCCATTTTTTTCAACTCTTACGTTTTCGGAGAATTGAGGTTTTCGCTTTTATTATACACTAGTATATAGGCCCGATGTTAATAACATCGGCTGTGAATTATGTAATTATATATAAAAAAATTAAATCCATGCAAAAATATTTTATAACCGTTCCGATGCGAAAAGTCGATGCCCGTTTGTTATATATAGAGGATGTATAGGCTCAATGTTGACAACATCGGCTGTGAATTTATAACCATACTATTACGTAATAAAATAAAAATTACAAAGATTATAGCCGTTATTATAATGACAATAAAAAATAAATTTGGAGGTCGTGATTTTCGAGCTTGAGAATGATGTAAATAGTGATTATAGCTGTTATTTTAAAGGGCATACAGGCCAAATTGGAATGACAAAGCCAGTAGTAATATCGGCTACCCGATGCCCGTACTCGATTTGATTATTTAATATTTAACTAATAAATCAGTTCATTTGTTATAGTCACAATTACGACATATAGGCAAAGTCAGAGGTAGTAGGTAATTAGCATCATATTATAGACGTTAACTATATACGCATAAAGACCATATTCGCGAAAAAGCAGCGAGCGTCATCGAACAACATACGAACTGACGAACGAATGAACGAACGAACGGACCGATACACACACAGAAATCCACTATTATATATAGGAGATACGAATTTTTTAAATTTAACGGCTATGCGCACCGCACGAAAGTGGAATGATTCGTGTTGTTTGGAACATTGCACACGAAAAAAAAATAAATTTGTGCACTTGATTTAAAAAAAATTACCCAAATTTCGGAGATTATCACAAACAAAGTAGTTCGTTTATAATTCACTTGCAGAGACGATTTTGGGGCTTGTTTCTTGTTTTAGCATCATTCAGTAGCTTTTATTTCAATTCGTTCGCTTTCTCTATGTACATGTTCAGTGTTGCGTTGTAAATGCTTTTATATTTTTTTCTCCTTTTGTATTTATTTTTCTTTTCATTGTATTTCTTTGCGAGAGAGCGAGATAAATTTTAAAAGTCAATATTTGACTATTTTATTCCCGCAGCAAATTGTAAACACGGACTCGGGAATCCATTTTCAAAATGAAACAACTACTATTGTATATAGATTTAGGCACGATATGAAAACATTTTATGAAACATGTCTTCTAAAAGTCTTTTCAGGTTTGAAACTTTTTAATTATTTTGCAGCACAGAAAAAAAAATTTTGAAAACTCTAAAATACTTGAATTTTTCGTTTTCTCCAACATATGAATTGAAATGAAAATATAATAAGTGCATTGTTTTCATTCAATTGTATGTACCCTTTAGGTTTTTCATTTATTTTTCCTCGACAGTAAAAATAAAACACGAACGCATAATTTTTCCAAATCGCCAAAGTTGTAGTTTATTGTGCGTAATGTATAAATTGAGAAGTGGCGCAAGTTTTATCTTGATATAGCGCGTTTTGTATACGTTTTTCAGACTCACACTCTGCTTAGGTTTCGCACTGAAAACGCTGAAACTTTCCCCCGAACTTAGTGTCGCCGTAAAGGTTTTCGATTTGACTTTTTATGTGCGTTGAACGTGTTTTTGACAATATAACTAGTTCGCTTTTGCAAAAGTTGGGCGCGAAAACGACGAGCAATTTCCTAATAGCTGGCGAAACCGAATCGACAATTTTATTTCTGTAAGCGGACACATATTATATACTATTGTGTCGGTAGAAAAATATTTGGTTCTCGGAAGTTATCGCTTATTTGGTCTGTAATTATGTTTTTATATTCGTATTTGAGTATTTGATTTTTTTTGTTTTGTATCTAGTTGCATTTTGAGAAATTCTGATTTTGCAACTACTCTCTTGCGGAAATGTGAATGAAAATTGAAAAATCAATGGCGCAATCATTTTATCGAAAAACGATTCAGTCTGAGAATACACATGCGACTCGTTTTTATTTGTCTCTTTTATGTACATTCTTGAAATCGTTTAATTTGATTTTGTATTGGTTTTTGTAATACATTGCTGTCGAGCGAGTCAAAGAAAATCAAGTAATTAATTTATAAAATTACAAACACAACACGATTATAAAAATCGAACAAAACCATTCAATCATAAATTAACGAGGCGTTTATTTAACTTGATTCGACATCATGAAAATCGATCGGCGCAAAACCGCAGAATGATGTTGACCCAATTAATATTCGTTCGTTTGATGTATCTCATTCGAGTTTTCTCCGGAGCGAAACTGCGCAATATTGTGCCGCTTTATTTACTCTCGTTTCGTTCGCCGTTTTGTTCCCATTTTATTTTTCATACACACTCTTTTTTGTGATAAACAAAAGCTCTCTGTGACGAAACGCCGAGCGCGACATAACGTATCCAGTAGGGGCTTAGAGCACGACAGCGCGCGCACACAATCAAAACACGTCTCGCAAAGAAACGAATGTCTCCACCCGAAGATGTTCACTTTTCTCCACTTTATTTTCTCTCTGGATGCTTTCTTTGTCGCAGTTGTAGCCGTCCCGAATTCTTCTCGGAGACATGTGTGCTTAAAATGTAAGACGTCGCCGAAAACTTGGTCGCGGTCGCGTCGATCATTCGGCTGTGATGCAACAATCTGCGCTGATCGTATTTCAGATTGTATAATTATATATTTTTTAATTTGGGTAAAAAATACTGGCGTGTCTTAAATCTGGGTTTTTCGCCTGTGTTGTCTGCACATGTTTGGTTTTTTTTTATATTGTGTGCGATCTTCTTGAAGATAAGTTGAACACTGATGGTGGTCTCGTTTGTTTAGATTTTTTTTGGGTCTCGATTCAATGACTCGTTGCGATATTAATGTGTTGCATGGTAAAAAAATGGTCTTTACGTAATATTTTTAATTTAAAATAAATAATTAACATTTTTCAAAATTAATCGACCGAAACAAAATAAATCATCACCTATATATAATCTCGGATTTCTGTGTGTGTGTTTGTGTTGTGTGTTCGTGTATGTGCTCGTTCGTTCGTTCGAATGACGTTCATGACTTTTTCGCGAATGTGGTCTTTATGCGTATACAATTAACGTCTATTATATAATATGATATGCTTATTACCTACCAACTACTGGCTTTGCCTATATGATGTCTTGTGACAATAACAAATGAACTGTTTTGATTTTAATTATTAAATATTAAATATTCAAATCGAGACGGGCATCGGGCAGCCAATGTTACTGCCATTCCAATTTAGCCTGTATGCCCATTAAAATAACGACTTTAATTACTATTTACATCTTTCTCGAGCTCGAAAATCGTGAGTCTTTATGGTCGTTATAATAACGACTATAATCTTATCTTATATTCTGGAGACATTTCGCAAGGGCACGGTTATAAAATATTTTTGCATAGATATATTCAATTTTCGTTTTATTACATCTCGCAACGGCACGGTTATAAAATAATTTTGTATAGATATATTTAATTTTATTACGTAATAGTATGGTGTTCAATTCACAGTCGATGTTATCGACATCGGGCCTATATACTAGTAATTTTATAAAAGCACTGTGCACTTTTTCAACAAATAAACCTTGAAAAGTGTTTCTTGAGTATAATACAACCGGGCCTCGTATAACATGGTCATATAACACAAACGTCGTGTAATACAAATCCGTGTTATACAAGGTTTGAAGTTCATACAAAATTAGGGTTCGCGTTCCAAGAAAAAAAAATCATAGATAGTTTATATGAATATGTACTGTATTTTTTAAAAAAAAAAATATACATTTTCATATTTATTGAAAAAAACTTTAATAATATAATATAGTATTCATTCATCATCATTATCACTCAGGGTTGTATATGTTTACCTCTTTTTCGAGATCGGTTGTAAGTTTTCATCATCGGAAGACTTTTGATTTCTTGTGGTTTTATTCTTCAAAAATTCGATAATAAGCGATTGTCTGCTTTTAGCGTATAAATCTTTACGTATTTCTTTATAAGGTTCCAAAATCTGTTGTAATTCCCTCTTGAATTTCGAACTTCTTTCTATAATAGGGTCCTTTTCAATAAAAAAATTTCTAATTTAATAGACAATTCCAAGCCATCATTTATGGTTTTTGATGCAAAACATGTAGCTACTTCGCTGCAACTGCTTTTTGTGAGTCATTAATTGTGGTAGGTTCATTCAAAATTTCGACTAATTCTTCTTCGTTCAACGAACGATCCTCCAATATTTCTTGGATGTCATGAATATCCATGTCGTAAAAACCTTCTCCACCAACCACGACAAATGTTTATTGTCCTTTGGTATTCATCTTCTATTGGTGGTAAAACATTTTCTACAGAAACTATTTCTGGTCACAGCTTTCAAACATATTAATTTTTTTTCCTGAAATCGTGTTATATAAAGCGTGTTGTATTAAAATATGTCACAATTTATACATCCGTGTTATATAAAACCGTGTTATACGAGGCCCAGGTGTATTTTACAACATAATACAAGATAAAGATTTACGAGCGCTTAATATTACAGAATTAGAAAGGTCCTCTACCTAATTGATTTATTAAAATAGTTTCAACTATTTGATTTCATATCATATTTCATGATAAAAATCCTCACGAAAAATAAATTTGATTATAAAATTTCAAAGAAAATAAAATTCAGAAATCATTTCAAATATTCTCGATATACAAACTTTAACAAAAAAAATCGAGTATAACAAAAAATTAAACCAAACTCTCGTCGAAATAAAAAAAAAAAACAACAAACTCTTTGTAAACCTTTGGCTGTTGTAACCATTTCTACGAATCTAAAATCATCATAGCGCCCATAGTGACTTTTGATTCGGCACGCCTCATACATTTCCAACTTTCGTTTTGCTCCGTGCCTTTTTCCGGCCGGTTTGCACGGAGCAATGTCATTGTTTATTGTGGGGGCTCCTTTGTTTCGCCGGTGAGCGTTTTTTCTTTATTTTCGCTTCGTTTTTCTCGGCTCGGATAAATTACCCGGGCTAACGGGGCATTCCCGATCTCGCCGAAGATAAATAAATAAATTTTCCGGGTTAATAGTGTGCGAAGAGTGCCCCTTTGTGTCTCTCGTCCCGGCCGTTCGGAGGTTGTTGAGGGGTCTTAAATCACAAAACGCGACTTTTGAATAACGAATGAATCAGGGCTTTGGAGCGAGCACTTTTTGGAGTTGCTCCGTTCCTGCTCCACTCCGTGCTCCGATTTAAATTTATATATCTATCTATTCTATATATATAAAAATGAATCTCCGTTTGGTGTCGCGCTAAAACTCAAAAACGGCTCGATCGATTTGGATATTTATTTTTTTCTTTTGGTCGCTTTAACTAACAAGTGGTTTACAAAGAAAAATAATAGGGAAATTCCTAAAGAAAAGCTGAAAAATAATATAAGTAATTTTATATGGAAAAATAAACTGCCACGCCACGCTGCGCCGCGTATTGATTGTGGTGTGTGCAGAACGCATATTCATAACGGGAACCGGAAACGGGAATCGGGAACCGGTGTGTGCAGAACGCGTGAAGACAACGGAAACAACGGGACAACGGGCGCAATTTTAAGATGAAAAAAATCCAGTATTTATAGTCGAAGATCTATCGTTTGTTGACGACAGACCTTATTATATATGCGAAAACGACGGGACGAACGCGAGACATAACAAAAACGGGACAGTTCCGGTGAAAACGGGATGTATGGTCAGCATAGTTTTAGCGAGACTAACGAACAGCGATTGTAGGTAATATGAAGTTCACCGGGTCAGCTAGTTTTTAAATAAAAATTATATTAATTAATTTTCTTTGATATGTAATTATATTCATTAATTTTCTTTGTACATATAAATTCGTATAAGAAATAATATTATATAATCTAAAAATCCATATTAGACATTAATAATATAACTATTATTCATCGACTTTTTGTAAAAAATATTGGACACTTACGAAAAAAAATTTTGAAACTCTTTTCCATGGCTCGGATTTCTTATCTACGGCCCTGAATATACATTTACAACATTTTCATACAATTGTACAAACAAAAAATAGAATTACATACATTACTCATTGATATATAAAGTAAAATAAAATGGTAGATAACGTAAGTAAAGTGTAAACACAGTGTAAGTTCTAATGTAAAGTGTTAAATATTAAATTTTTAAAAATATATCTATCGGAGCATCGGAGTGCTACAATTTTTCTTGCTCCAGATCCGCTTTTGTTCTGGGCAAAAATCCGTTGCTCCAACTGCTCCTGCTCCTGCTCCTGCTCTGCTCCAAAGTCCTGGAATGAATAAAGTTTCATTTTAGTGGGCGGATTGTGATTTATGCGATGTGTAATATCTGTCAACTTCGAAACAAAGGTGTGCGATGGATGCATGGACGTGTCGGAAGAGCGTTTTGGCGAATTGTGGAGTTTTCGTATTGCGCTTTGTTCTGGTAATTGAAAATGAAAATCTTGAATATTAGTACAATTTAAAATTTAATAGTTTCGTTTCGAATTGAGATAGAAATTGCAGCGTGCTGAGCAGCTAAGTACACAACTAAAACCAGAATGCAATTAGCGAAGAATAAATTACAGAAGGTGTCGCTGGCAGAACCGTCTTCTGAAACTACGGTGTGACCTGATAATATTAAATATTTTTTATATTGAAATAGTAAAAAGATAATTTCGATAGTTAAAATGGTTGATTTTGTTTGAAATCAATGATTGAAATGCTAAATAAATTGATTTGGATGTTTAGCGATGTTAGATTTACCGAAAATTTCATTTACCGTAATCCGGTACTTTTTCTAATTACGGGTTTACCGATAGATTAAATTTTGAACAAAATAATGATAAACCAAAAAACCTAAAATACTTTCCCAAAAAAAACAAAAAAACAACAACATTAAAAAAGTACACTTACAAAAAACAAATTTTCTGAAAATATTTGAACATAAGTTTTTTTATTTACCAGTAAATATTGAAAATTTATCGGTAAGTTACAAAACTGTTATTTGGGTCATTTACTGGTAAACCTGTTTATCGATAATGATATTTCTAAATATTATGGATTGATTGAATCAAAATTTTTGGTATTCTAAAGTAAATTTTAGAAGTTTTGATACGAAAAAAATAGAAATTTCAATTGGATCGGAATGGTTTAGTCTTGTAATGGATATAAAATAAGTATTGCAACTGAAAATTTAAATTAAATATTAACAATAATACAAGGAAATATTAAAAATGATTTTATGTGTCGTTCCGTACATTTTTATGTAACTACGGCCCGTAGTTACTATGGAAAAGTTTTATTCACGTACAGGTGTGCGCTTTTCATATTGAATAAAAACATTTCCCTCAGCGAATTATGCAGTTTCGGGAAATTTTTCAGGTTTAAATATTTCGGAAACCAGATATATTTTTTGGAAACAGTATATAAAAATTTCGGAAACAGGACCGTCATAAAAACAAAAAGAAACCGGTAACAGAAAATAATGAAGATGAACAAAATGAGAAACGTAAAAATACATCGAGAGAAAAAATGGCAGACCTTTATAAATTCTCTTCATAGATACGCCATATTGTTATATTACAAGCGAACACTTCTTTCTGTTATTTTCCCGGTGTATATTTTTTTCGCTTGTCGGTAATTTTCACCTTTCGGAGGAAAGCGAAAGTTTTCTAGGGGGATCATTAAATTTTTCCGCTGGAAAAATCAGCCGAACTCTCGGAATCTTCGGCTATTTTTTTCCGTATATTTTATTTTATTTTTAAGCGTTGTTTCGTTATTTTTTTCCGAAAACTCTTGTTTTTTTCCCTCGAGTGCCTTTAAAGGATACACTTTAAGCGAGTTATGAACGTTATATCAATATAATGCCGTACTTATTCAAAACAGTTCATATAAACTGCAGGACAATATGTGAACGCCCGATATCGCGAAAGACCCGCTCGATCAATTTTTTATAAACCCAAATTTGTACGTATTATAATATTCATAAAATAAATCGTATTTTTATATATAAAAAAAATTCAACAAATCATAAAATAAAACAGAAGAGCCACCCAAAAGGCGCTCGATGCATAAATCCCCGAATAATATCAGCATCGTTTATTCCCTAATAAAACGGTCCTGATTCGAAACCGCAATTTACTACGCTCCAAATCGTCGAACACACACACACACACTTTAAAATAAAGGTAAGTAAAGCCTTACACATACATAATATGCGAGATAGAGAGCACAGTTTAATTACGCGAGATTCGATTGCTTTCGCAAGACCTCGGCAGTCGTTTGCGGTTTCGTCCGTACGTATTAAAGGTCCTTATTTATGGTCCAATTCGTTTTCAACATCAACTTCAACTCTAAGAAACACTCGGGGATATCGCGATAAGGATGTACATGGAGGCTTCGACGGTCGCGTAATGCGTAACGAGTGTACGACGAATTGGGTTGCGTGTTTTGTTAGGGGTTGCGGTTTGGAGGGGTTGGGATTTTTAAGTGATTTTACTCGTTCGAGGCGTGATTCGATCTTTCGAATGTGGTTTTGTTGAAATTTGTTAATAATCGAGGTGATTTATGTTTGTAATTGATTGTGATATGGCACGGAATAATGGGATGTGTTGTTCTGATGTAGTTAATCTCGGACAAAGGAATAGGGAAGTTAATATGATTTATAATATGAAGAACGTTGTTATTGTATTGAAAATTGAAAATGTTTGTGTTGATGTGTACTGTAATATGAAGAAAATTGTTATTGAAGATTGATAAGTTGAAAGCTAATAATTAATTTTAATTTAATTTATAAATATTGAAAAAAGTCGAATTCGATTGTTTACGAACTGATTTTTTTTAAATTTTATACAATTGTATAAAAATAATCATTAGAAACATAAAAAAATACTTAATATATTGTTTGATGAATACACAATTTAAATAAAAAAACACTTTTTCCAAAACTTTTTCTTTTAATTCAAGAGGAAGTAACAAAATAATAATTGAATCAAATTATAATGAGATATAATTTGAGCTTTCATCGAATTTCAGTTGTTTTTTCATACAGATATTCAAAATTCTTTATTTCATAAAAATAACGGAGTAAATATGAATAATTATATCATCATGCCATCGATTCAGATAATATACCTAAAATTTCATCTTCATTTAACAATCGAAATCTTTTTATATATATTATAATAATATTAAAAAATGAATAAAGTGACATTTTAAAAAGTTTTCATACTTCAAATTCAACATTTTACACTTCAAGCACAACTGCACGAAAGTATTATTAAGACCGTTTCTTGTTGATTTGCAGAATCCGATATGTAAAATGTTGAATTCGAAATGCGAAAACGTTGAATTTAAAATGTAAAAATTGCATACATATTTTCACATCATCACTAGAAATACTACGACTCGAACCACTATCATCAAAAAAAATCAAACCCAAATAAATAATCCGACACAAACTTGAAAATAATTCGTCCAGAAGCACATTCGCAATAAATAAATAATATGTGCGTGTACATTTTTTTGAATTTGGCGCCATAACGGACGGGCGTTCCGTTTCCGGTCAGAGAACCGGAAGGCTTTAGGGCGTCGCGGTCGCGTAAACGACCCATACACGTTACCAGCCTAATTTACTGGCCACAACATAAATAATATACGGAAAATGGACGAAACAAATAAATAAAGCAGGGGAATATAAATAAATGATGCTAAAATTGCGCGCGTTAAAATTTTACTGGGTGGCGATGGGTTTTGGGCGATCGAGGTTTGATTTGTTGGGTTGGAGGTTGTTTTGTGTTTTTGATTTGGATCGCGAGTTTGAATAGGATTTATAATTAATATTTGTATATGTGGGCGATTTGAGTCGAAGATAAAAATATTTTTGAACAGTATTGTAATGTTAGAATATCTAAGAAAAGTCTTTAAGAATTTTTTTAATAATTTTTAAATATTCTGAATAGAAACATTTAGAACGGATGATGTATTTACAGTTGAAAATGTATACATATTCAGTGTGCGATTTTTTTTATTTAATTAAAAGAACATTTTTATAAAGTTGGAAAAAATAGGATATTCATGAGAGTTAATGTTCAATTGAAATTAAGATTTTTAATAAGAAAAATTTCATCTATTTTTTATTTTTCTATTGATCAGTTTAAAAAAAAATTGAATTTTTTAATTGCATTATATAAATAGAAATATAAATCATTATACAAATCTATTTTTATGTCTTTGAAAATTTATATAAAAAATTTAAATCAAGAATTTATTATATTTCATAATAATTATATATATATAATCACATAACACACTATTTCAAAAGGAAGATTTAACTATTAAATTTGATCTATATTACAGATCAAAAATAACTACTCAACATCACTATAATCCGAAATGATGGACGCCTCAGGCGGTAATAAAGCTTAGCACGAAACTTTTCAACACCATCAACCTAATAAAGTAACAAAATTATACGAAACCTACATTCAAAAACACCACTCAACAAACACAGTACTAAAAAAAAAAAACACAATTCGAAGATCGATAGATCATAACAGATCGGCGAAAAATCACAAACGGGACCTTTCCGCATATGAAAAGCGGAGTCCGCCGACGCGAAAAGCGCCTCCGAACGCGAAAAAGCCTCTTTTTTTTAATATTTATGTGTTTCGTCGAGTTTTCCGCAACAGAGTCGGCGACATTTTCCGAAACATTTGTCGGCATATTTATGTTTTGAAAAGGTAGCGCGTTTACGGCCGCGCGCGTATTTCATACGGGGAACACATAAAATTTTCTTAAACGACAAACGCACGCCACTTTTCTCACGTACGTGCGAGCACGTATTTTATTATTGTATTTTTATAATGTTGTTGTGGTCGAATGTGTGTGTGCGAAGGAATGGCTTTGTTGGGTTGTGTGGGAGGCTTGATTGTGGATTTTGGTTGCGAGTTTTTTTGAGATTGTGTCGTTTGGTTGTGTGCGTTTTGGGTTAATGTTTTTGTGTTGTGTAGTGAAATTATCACGGTTTTATTTATAGATCGTTGTTTGGTTTATATTTTAGAATGAGGTATTCTGATATTTTTAGAAAATAAGGCTTTTAAAGAAAGGTCTTAAGAATATACATATTATGCAAGAACAAGTATTTTATAATACTAAAAAAAAAAAACCAAAACTTACAGCTCCTTTTAACTATATTACGACACTGGTTTTGCTAATTTTATTTTCCTCAATGTTCTGTATGAAATAGACAATTGCCATTTTGATAGGTTTTTTGTAATTTTTAAAATTTTATAATAGGTGTGTCCCTAAAACTTTGATTATGAGGTAAAATTTTTGCTCGTTTCGCGAACAAGTTCATTTCGATAACATAGTCATATTTATTTATTAACCAAATTGTATGCTATTTAACTTTGGTAATTAGTAAGGATTGGTTTCATTATTAGATTAAATATTTTAATTTTTTCGTAGATCAGTATTAATGTTATATTAATAAATTGATTTTGATGTTTTTTTTTTAAATTTTGAATAAAATTATGTGAAAAGGTGAAATTTTCTTCCATATTATGAAACAAGTAAAAATATTATATTGGTATGTTTAGTCGATAAACTATTATCAGGACCGTACAGAGAAATTCCGGGCCCTAGGAAAAAAATATTCGAAATTTATTCGAAAGTCAATTTTTCAAAATCGGTCACGGGCCCTAGAAATTTTCCCCCTCTTTTCCCTCTTGATCTCCCTATTTCAAATTTCAAAGATAATATTAAAATAAATAAATTTTTCTTTGAGTATCGAGAATAATACTTATAATTTGATGAAATTCAACAAAAATCATTTTGCATTATATCCATAAATTAAAAATGTAGAATATTTAAGAAATCGCTTCAAATATAAACGGAAAAAAAGCGAAAAAAATAGAATGTTTGCAATCGATTTTTGGAAGCGACCCGGAAAACTGACACGGCGCCAAAAAAAAGGACGAAGGACGTCCGAAGGATGAAATACGCGTCGGCCCAATTAAAGCGTAGTTATTTAAATAAAATGCAAATTCTGTTTTAATTGCCGGAAACACCATTTGTGGGTGCCGCGGGATACGACCTTTTGAATTCGGAAACGGAAATTCGCTTTTAATTGAAGCTCGGATTTCAATTTCGGCACGGCCCCGAAAACAACGGCTCCAGATTGAAATTACGCTGTGACAGTATTATAATGCCAGTGCGATTGCGCAGTGCCGAGAATTGTCAAATACGACACCTCGATAAACGCCCAAGTTTATTTTTCATATGGCGCGAAAATAAATGGTCAGAATTTAAATGTACATTTGGTAAGAATGGAATAACTTAGGGTCTGGATATAAATAGCATGTGGTTTGAATATGAATATGTAGTAAAATACGTTATAATAAAAATGAAGGATGGTCAGAATTTAAAAAAGGTTGGTTAGAGTAGAAACGAGACGTCAACATTAGGTCATTTTTTCATAGAATGGATCATTATTGCAATTATAATATTACTAGTATATAGGCCCGATGTTGATAACATCGGCTGTGGTTTTGTTAAGAAACGGAAAACGATGAAATGTGAAAACCCGATTGTGTGAACTCGAAATGTGTAACAGATTTGAATATTTAATATTTAATTAATAAAATCAAAATAGTTCATTTGTTATTTGTTTGTGACATCATTATCACCGTCATCGTCGTCGAAAAAAAGAAAAAAAAAGTCGCGAGCGTCATCGAAACAGACAGATACACAGACACACAGAAATCCGCTATTAAATATATAGGATAGTTCTTGAAATATGGGCAATTTTTAGCATTTTTATTAAAACCCGGAAAATGATTTTGAAACTGTAATTTAACAATAATTTCAGAAAACATATCTGATGCAAAAGTTTTTGAGGTTATAAATTTCTAAATTGAATCTATTTTTTAATTAATTTAATTTTTATTTTTTCATGTAAAAACAATATTAACCCGCGGGCCAGAATTTGCCGATGGCTGTTCTAGGATATTGAGAAAAAATCGATGTGTTAATAATTTTATATAGAAAATAACTTAATGTGGAAAATCGGTTAACAAGAAATAATTTTATGGTTCTGGAAATATGCTACATATGTATACTATGATGTTTAATATGAATATAAAAAAATATCTATCCTTTCAGTTTCGTGTTAAACTTTTTTTGCTGTAGGTATTTGGTAGATATTATTTTTCTCGCTAATTATAAATGTCAAAATGAAAGAAAATGTGTGTACTTGATGATGGATGATTTCTTCGGTTGGAGTCGCTTTGTAGTGGATGTTGTATGTTAATTAATTTATTTTTGATTTTTGTTAATCAATAATTAATTCATAAAAATTTGTTTCATGAAAAGTTCAAGTTTTTCCGGAACATTTTTGTTTTATAAAAAAAAAATGAAAATTTGAGAATTTTGTGTAAAATTCACAAGTCGAGGGGCCAATTGATCATTGATATGCACAAATTCAAAAAAATACATCGATGATGATGCCACTTATCTCAGTTCAAGTATTTTATAAAAAAAATTTTTTAATGGTATTGGCACGTCTGAAAATTCTAAATATCGCCAATTTTGAATATTTTCAACTATTATAAATATATTTCAATTCAGAGTTCTTTTTACAGTTTTTTTTTTAAATGTCACTATAACATAATATAGGGAATTATATAACTTCCTTATTCTGCAATTATATCTTAAAATTTAAAAAATAAAGATTACAAAATGATCATTCAGTATATGAATAACAAATTTAAATAATACAAGTGAAACTTAACTTATAAATTACAACTGCATAAATTCACTTTCGAAAATTTAAAACGAAATTTGGAGGAAACTACCCAAGTATTTTCACACAAACTTATTAGCAATTTGGTATTCATTATTTTTCATAATCATTATACTTAATACTGTGTTAGTTTTTATGATAGTTCAAAAATGTTTTAAGATACTCAAAAAAAATAAGATTTAGAAAATTATTATAATGATAACCGTTTTAAGTATATTTTTATCGATTTGTAATTTAGATGTAATATAATAGAAAAAATATGAAAATGGACTTTGAACGCTTACAAAACCAATATTGTCATCAAAAATATTTTATTGCTACTAAAATAAATTGAGCAATTTATATTTTATTATATACACAATTGCAAAAATTTCTATTTTATTTGTTTATTTGAAAATGGAAAATTCTGCTGACAATTATCGAAAACTTTTCGGCGCCGACATTTCACAATAAGCAATTAATTTCGCTCGTGCAACGCGAAATGAATCATCAAATCGACAAACGAACGATTAATCGTAAAAAAATCAAAATCAGAACACACACTTATTACGTTTGCAAAAAAAACAATCAAAATTTTTACACGCGATTAATTTTTTTCGAACGATACGTATTGCGATGGAATTCAATATGACTTTTTCGCTTACATTATTAACCATTTTTTGCTTACATTATCAACCATTTTTTTTTATAGTGTAGTTTATATTTTACATTTAACACTGAGTGACAAAATTCAATAGGCGATATGAAATCTGACATGCGTTTTCCCTCGTTGCGCAATTTCGATTTTAAACGCTGTCAATTTGCAAACAACCTAACCGTAGCATACAAATGCATTTATTTTATATTATTTTCAAAGTACACTGAAATATTATTATAAAAAATCGCTCGAATTACCTTGCCAGTTCTATTTCCTGAATCTGAACACGAACGAAGTCGATCGATTATATTCTAATTGTTTTTTCCTGCAATTAATTTATTCGTCAAATTTTTTCGTTTGCTGTTTTGAAATTTTTTAACAGTTAATGATGCTAATTCGAGTCGTTAATACGCACTTTTTTATGCATTATGATAAAATGAAAATGCACGCTTGATGAACTTATAGTATTTGAATTCGAAAAAAAAAACAGGAATAACTCGTTTGAGGCGACCTTAAGTGAAAATAATGATTGCATGAATGAAAAAGTCATCGTGAAGGACAAATCGAAAGTTTGATTCAATCGAATATGTTATAGTTATGTAAGTTTACAAGTATTTTTGTTATTGATTCAAGGTATTTTTTAATTATTAGATCGGATTTTTGATTGGAGCAAAGATGGAAATTTTGTCACATATACATTATTAATAAGATCACATATTTAGAAATATGTTCGCTTTAAACTGCTAATTTAAAGTTATCTTCATTATACAACTTAGTTATACAATTTTTTTTCCCTTTCGATTCATAAATAATGTAAACAAAATTATACATATAGCTTTTAGTAATTAATTAGACCGTTTTTTTATAAATATTCAATTCAAAATCTCACCGAACACATTTGAATGTTCCATTTCCGAATTTTCACGCTGCAACGATCTCGAGCAAATCTGAATTTTTATTCAATTGTCATATACATATCCGGACGTCAATTAGTTTCATACATTTTAATGAAAAATTCGGAAATAAAGTTTATGACGCGTGTCTGTCTGCATTTCTTTCGCGATGTAACAAGAGAAGGTAGAAAAAACCTAATAACAATTATAAAAAACCTATATGAATCGTTACGTAACGAACATACTAAATACTAATGGGCGAATTCAATATAGTATTTTATCTAATACATAGAAAAATTCATATGAATTTCGATATATTACTAGTGAATGCGTGATAAATTGATTTCTCGTTACGAGAGAGTGAAATTTAGAAAATAACACAGTATCGATGGTTTTGTGTTTGTTTAACATAAGAAATATTCATATGAGTTATAAAAATATGCCATAAACATTGATCTTACATAAATTTATATTGTGAGAAAATTCATCGGATACATCTTGCAATTTATTCGTTTAAGTATTCGATGCATTTTTAATATAATTCCTAAACTTTCTCGATAAAAAAAAGTAAAAATAGTATTTGTATTATGTAAAACGTTTATCAAGCGATGCTTTATTCAAATGGGATATGCTTGTTATATTTTTAGTTACAATAATTGTTTCCGTTGAAACATATGATTTATGGAGAAAGTCGCGTAATCTGATCCATATTTTTATATTCGAAGTTGAATTTTCGGTTAAATTTTGAAAAAAATACAATTGCACAATTTGACATATTCGTACAGTTATTTAAAATATCATATTTGCCACCGAGCTTATATGTAAATTTAAAAGTAGTTTGTGTAATAAATTTTTTAATAAATATATATGTAATACTGGAAAAAATATGAGTGGGCAAATATAATATTCATAGTCATTAATGTATTATATGTGAATTTTAGTTTTACCTGTAAATTATTATATATTTAATATATAATATTTAATTATTATAATGAGGTTCATTATCTATGGCTTTCATTTTGGGCTTTTTATATTTTTTTCAATAGATACTTAGATAATTGAATTTAGAGTAATAGATATCATATAAAAATTTTATTTCATTTTAATTATGCACAATATTTATTAAATTAAATTAATTAAGATATACGCTCATTTTCAAACGAAAAAAACTTTTAAAAACAGTCAACTCTAAAAACTTTAGTATTAATATAATATTTGAGTAGTACAAATCGTTTCAGTGAATGATAGGATATACAGTGGAAATCGTTTATGCGAAAACACTTAACGCGAAAAATCGATTAACAAGAAACAATGTTGCGATCCTGACAAAATATAA
>JAOXNN020000021.1:7264990-7280641 GCA_028571205.2 Hydropsyche betteni
CAAACAAATAACAAATGAACTATTTTGATTTTATTAATTAAATATTAAATATTCAAATCGGGTACATATTTCGGGTTTACACAATCGGGTTTTCACATTTTATCGTTTTCCGTTCTTTGATAAACCCACAGCCGATGTTATTAACATCGAGCCTATATACTAGTTATAAATAACTTCAGTAAATTTTGCTACAAGTCTTAAACCAAGCGAATAAACTTTGTTTGATTGGGTGAAAGTGAAAGATTAAATTTTAGTATTTTTTTCATTATACAAATTTGATGCTATTTAAAAAAAAAAATATTTATATTATGTGACACAAATAGAAATATTACTAGAATATTTCGATATGATATAAATAACATAAGATTATCGTACGATTCAGGTGAACTCAATGAATTTGCGCGCTTCGAACGTAAATATTTCACTCGGCAGTGACAAAAAACTGATTTACGACAGCGAAAACTTCGAAAATAAATTCGCTCGCCGTGGATAATTTAAATCTAAACCCAAAGGTATCTGCAGCCTATACGTTTTCGCACAAATATCGCGTCGCACATATAAAACTCAAAATGTATAATATTGCGGAGGCACCGTCGAAAATTCGGCTGTTTGCTCGAAATAATTACAAAAGGGTGTGAGACGGCGAAACTTTCCCGGTTTTTGGTCAACACACCGCGCATGTTTCGCAATCAATTTTATCATCATTTATCATCGGCGCGCGCAAACTTCAAGCGCTAATGAATTTCTGAAAATCGCTAATTGAAACTGGAGCTGAAGGGCGGGATTGACTGGAAAAATTGAAAATTCACAAAGACCAATAACTGGTTTATTCGGTCGTATATTCAGTGTATTCGATATGTTATATGGTGTCATCAAAGGGGTTGATTTTGATGTTTGACAGGTGTTGGGGGTGGATTGGAAATTCGCGTCTTGAGTGTGGACTAAAGTTGAGGACCTAGTGTACGAACGCGTCATATTATAGTGAGGGGGTCGGCGTTTACGACGCCCCCAATCAAACGTTTACAACTGAATTAATGGACTGTTAAATTGATGTTCAAATTATACGACCCACTTCGAAACTCGGGCATAATGCGAACATGAAAAACTTTCGGAACGACCGTGTCGCCCCTACTATTGGTGCCGTTTTCGTTTCGGGGAATATGATTGTTGGAAAAATTTATCTTTACGGCCCGAATGCGATTCGGTTTTTACGGTTTTTGTAGTCCTTTCTTGTGCGTGGGCGTCAAAGGAGCGACTGTCGATTGATCGCCGCCTTTTCGAATGTGTCGCCGATTTGCACATTTCGGAAAATGGCTGATAGTTTTATGAATGGTAAATCTCGCTCTAGACGTCGATTTTGCGTGTTAGAGATTTCGAATGGTGGCAAGTTCTATGTTAGAATTTTTTTTTAAGTTTTCACTTTATCGAAATACTCAATAAAAAATCGTGATAGATGAGAGTTTGAATTTAAATAAATACTAAGTTCAAATTATTTAAAATTTTCAATATACTTATGTATGCCGGTTGAAAGTTGTTTTTTTTTAATAGATAGATTTACATATATTTTAATATATTATATATGCAATTTAATATGTAAATGTTTTTTTTTCTTGTCTATTAATCTACCCGCTGTGTTTAAAAATCTTTTTCAGATTACCACTAGTTTTGATTTATGGCACATGTATTTTCTAAGCAATACCTCAAAGCATACAAAGTGAAAAATCAGGTCTCTGAATGGTTTGCCCTAAAAAAAAGGTTTTATTAGGACGGTATCCACAATTTACTTAAAATATGAGGGAATGTATAGCTAGCAGTGAAAACTACTTTGAATACAGAACTTTATATGTTTTCTTGAAAATTTTGTTTTCGTCCGATTACAAAATTCTAACTTTATAATTCTAATCTATTATCATTTTTTTAGTAAAGATCGTAAATTTTGATCATGATTCGATTTTTTTCTATTATTTAAATAAACTCATGACTCAGCAGCATTCAATGGATCGAAACTAAAACAAACACTTCTAAACACATCCACAAACCACCTCAATCGGATACCAGCAACAAATCCACCGAACACCGCACCGAGAGCAAATAACACCGCTGATTAGGGTAGCGGCACGACCGAATCAGCGGCCGAATTTGCGAAATACCCCAATTCGTAATATGAATTTCCGTATCAATTTTCCACCCGAAAGCTATCCCGGCAATAATTGGACGAGCACCTGCAACTGCAGCCGCATCTACGCGAAATGGAAATGCAATGTTTGCCGGCAACAGAATGCGTCCGTTTCCGGCAATCGGCCATCGATGGGAATCCCACACGCAATGTATATTATGTCCTATCATATTCGAAGCCTTCGGATTCTGTTGTGGTGTGTTTATGTGTGCTGCGATCATCAGATGCAAATTCGAGGCTTGGATGAAACGAGATTGCCACCGCGATTGCGGATCGGAGTGGTTTGTCTTTGATTAGTGGTCCCATGTAGTGGTTGTGGATTTATAGATCTTTATTTGATATAGAAATTAACGTGTGTTTTCAGTTGTTCAGTGCTTAACCGGTTAACGTTTTGATAATCGAATTTTCGTGCGTTAGATTGGAATTCGTTTCGTCATTCGATTATGTGGGTCACTGGGTTCCGAAATTAGTGTTATTTGCGTGATTTATTTGTTACGTGTTAATTAGTTCGATGCATTTATTAAATGTTTGATCAATGCATCATTAGAATATTTAGTGAGTGTAATCAAAATGTAAGCTCGTGATGGATTATAATGTATCGAAAATAAAACGTATTTTCGGATTTAGTTGTTCTATAAATAAAAGGATTAAATTTATATATCATGTATTATATAAGAATGTCGCATAGTTAATTGGTTCTTCTGTTCCGTCGACCACTATGTGAGAGACTAGCTTTGATGTGGTTAAAGTGTTAAATCAAAGAGCTTAACACCTATATATCCTTATATACGTCCTGTTTATATAAAATCGTTAAGTATTCAAAGAAATATAATGTCACGCTAACAATAGTTTTGTATAATATAGAAGGAAAAAGGATATTAATTATTATCTCATTGAGTTTTTGACTCATAAAACATCATTCATTTTAAGTATAGGTAATATGATATATCATTAGTTTGTATTTTTTTTGAAGAACCTGACTTAATGACATCTTAATGTTATAGAATAAAGACGTCAAATGTTATTAATAAGATAAGATAGTTATGTTTTCTAAATTAAGCAATAATTATGAATTTGACGTTGAAAAAAAAAATAACACTACCGCACAGTAATAGCTTCGTTTCTATCTTTGATCTCGACTATTCAAATAATTCGTTGTATTCGATCGACGACTTTAGTTAGACTATTATTATATTGCTGGGTGTCGAACTATCAAGCACCTGGTACTGTTTTGGTCGATCTCGTTTTCGTACGAGAAAAGGTCGCGATTGTTTACTATCTTTTACTTGCGGACCGTGCCAAGTCAGAAATAAACTTCGGCGTGTTTGTGTTATAAATTTTTTCAACAATTTTATTATATTATATACAAAACGGAATATAATATTTTCATCCGGCGGATAGAATGAGCGAAACGATCGATTCGTTCTTGCGCAATAAAATATTTCACCCCGTGATATAATATGTTTACGTTAGCGAGACATTGATCCGCATTAACCCGCTTTTGTATGTACATATGTTAAATCCATAAAGCGATTTCGTACGGCCGAGAAACTAAAGCTGGCTCTACACCGGAGCCTTAATTGAGAAACTTCGCTCATATAAGACAGTGGGATTGCCGATGCAGTTTAATCGCACATCTCATGAATTATTTAAACCGAGACGTTTATTTATATGGGAATGAGTTATCGATGCATTTATGAAATGGTTATTCGAATTGACCATTTAAAAAAAAATTCCTATGTGCGAGAAAATTGTTCTTGTTAGGATTAGCGTAGTTAAATTTGCGATTAACAAATTTCACATGATATAAACACTGTTTGAAATTATTCAAGTTAAAATATTTAACTAATATACGCCGACGGTGAAGAGCGGGCTTATACAGTATATATTCGTACGTGAGTTTGGGTTCAAAATTAATAAACGCGAATAAACACGCCCGCTTCTGCGTTTCCGATTTCGCCGAAACTCAACCGAAACAATATTCATAAAGGCATTATACATACAAATACACCCCGCACTTGCACACACATACACAAAAAAGAGCCCACATGCGAAAACACATACAGATTTTCCGGAAACTTTTCGCGGAAAAGCGGTGTCGCCCAACCGTCGCGGCACGTACCGCGTTCCCGCGGACCGTTCAATTTCTGGCACGGAATTTCCCAAATTTTCCAGTTTTCCGACGTCCGAACGTTGTTGTGTGCCGTGTCGAAAAGTGTTTTTGTATGCGCGAGATTAAATGATTTCCCCGAGGCTGTGTCCTCGAACAAGTTTCGAAGCGGGTCCACGGAAAAGACTTTTCGCATTTAACGAAAGGGTCGGTTTTCAATACGCGCTTGTCAATGGTCTGTGAGAATAACATGTTGATTTTTTATGTATAGATCCGTTTTTTTGATATTTAATAATAGATATTTCGAAACTATCGAATTATTTGAAACGAATTCACCGTCTATATTCAGAATATAATATTACGTGCATATGCGAAATACTTAGACGATGACTGCTGTCTCTTTGGATGGTGACTGCTATTTTCGTTGCATGTAAAAAGCTCAACTTTATCGTGTTTTACTAAAAGACAATGGAGTGAATTTAGAAAGGGCCGAAGCAACTCGGCTATTTCGATCCACGCTGGGTCGTTGAAAATTCTTGGAGTTGATGGCAACACACGATTGTTGAATACCACTAGTGGTATGTCGAATGTGCATAGAAAACAGTATTCATATGCAATATAAAATTCTAGAATATTTTCAATCGATGTGCAATTTCAACGATATTTTTTGATCAATTATAATTTGACATATTTATATTATTTTTGTATGAGCGAAAACGAATATTCTGAATTCATCAAATATTTAATTTATTTTTAATTTAGGGAAACTTTTTCCATTCAATATATTATAATAATGTGTTCAAACATTGTCGAATCTGTGCATATTGACATACCGTGTACACAAATTCGATCGTAAGTTAACTTTGCTAAAGTATGTTTCTCTAAATATACTCGTCGTTCGCATACTTCGAATTGAGAAGTGTTACTATGTACACAACGCGGCAATGCGAATATGCCGAACTAATGAAATAACACTAATATTCTCGAACAAACACGTAGTTTCCTTAACGATAATCGAGAGCGAAAGTTGTCGATGGCAAAACGGAAAATCAGGAAGTGCTCTGTCGAACCGTTTTGGATCTGAGAATTTCTTGTTGCGATACACTACGACCAGAAAAAGAAAAGCCATTACAATAATAGTATATACGACTTGGCACTAGTTAGCTTCCCGTATTCATAGCCTATAAAATGATTCGCATTATTATATTTAGAGTGTGGTAGTGGATCCACACAACTGCCCAGGTTCGAAGCTCAATAAACCCCATTACCATTTAATTAACTACCCGGGCGTAAATTATGTACAACTAGACATTGGGTACCTCGCTGAAAGCACTATATTGCCAGTAGGGGTTTGTTATTTTCGCAATCGCGTCAATGACAAGGTTTGTTTAAATTAATGAAATTTTAAATAATTAAATAAAGATTTATATAAATGTCAATCAAAGCTTAACAAATCCAGCCACTGACTGCGGTGGACAATTCGCACAAGGTGGACCGCCCACTATAAAAGCAAAATATTTAAAGAGGCAGCATAAAGGCGCGGATTCACAGAAAATATGCCGTTCGAATCTTTTTAAGCGCCGCATAAAAATACTCTCAAAGGCGGATTAAAGAGATTTCGGAGGTTGCGGCGCGTTTTCGTCGGTCGAAATTGACCTTTTTCGGTAGGCAACGACTCTTTCGGTTTGCATTTTAAGGGCTCGCGTGTTTGTTCGCGTAGGCCGCGTGCAAATAGCATCAGAAGGGTTGGGTTGTTTAGATTACAAAATAAAGGCCGCCCGAGTAAAGGCAGACACACTTGTAAAACGGGGACCGCAAAGAGACTTTGGCCGTTTTGTGTTGTTTTTTTTTCTTCAGTGTACAACATTCAGCAGTCGCACAAAGAGTTAAAAAAGATGAGAGACGGCTGACTTCAGCAGGCGCCTTATTTCGCCCAGAAGACATCTCGTCGACTAATTAATTTTCGTTTAAATCACTTTTAATTAATTTTTCTCGGTAACGCGAGTAGTGTATTTGATACGGAGCAATTTTCAGAAACATTCGCAGACTCAAATGCGAGCTGAATTAATTATAAACAAAGACCTAGTGAAGAAGCGCAAACGACAAACTTTCAAATAATAAAAAGCGTTCGTTTCGACCACGTTCTCTTTACGAGCGCATATTTTCTTCAACGTCTGTTATTCCTCCACGTATCGAATATATAAATTTATTTGATCGTGCACAAGAGTTTGTCATTTGGAAATGTTTTGCATCAAAAGTCGATTTTAAATTTCTTGAACCAGAATAGAATTTAAAATCAACTCGCTCGAATAAACGCGACGTATCTACGATTGAGCCATTGTGCGAAGATCGATCGTAAAATATCTAAAGTTTTCGAATGACAGTCAGGCTTTTTATTGGCTCAGACTTAGAACTGTATAATAACACGCAAAAGCACTGAAACCGAATCTTTGCGTTATAAAGTCGCCCACTTTTGTCGTTTGATATTCGATACGTGATACGCTTCGACTGGACGTATTCCCACGCGTACTGATTTTTAAACAGTGAAACTTACACATATATTTTTGAAATGACGACAGATGTATAGTGTATATCGACTTCAGCGATAGTTAGAATATACTACCTTTTTTTCGTGGGATGATCTTGTGTTTCCGACCAATAATAACCACGTAACTATGCAGGTGCATAATGAGCGTGTAAGGATGGTCCCGGTAGACAATGTTGGGAATGTTGAGCTGTTGGTAGTGACATGCCAACACCTAGGAGTTGCGTGTGTTTAGTTTTGGAATATCATCTCACAAATGAGCTATCTTCTGAGTGTTAGTGATGTGTGGACATGCGTGTTTTTGACGCTTGTATGCGTATGCGCATGTTGCGGTAAACGTCTGGGGAACGTGTGAGCTTTGAATGTATATGCGAGGATTTGGGAATGGATTTAAAATAAATAGTAGAATATTATATATTGTAATTTGATACGATATATTGATTTGATAAAATGTACGTATTTTTCAAAGGATCTAAAATAATACGAAGCATTGATATTAATAGTAAAATTCATAAGGCCTTGATCCAATATATTATATTAAAGCTTTGCAGGAGCTAATAGAAAATTTATTTTTATCACTATCTTAAAAAATTATTATCTATTGTTTTCACTATCACTATTTGAACGAGATTAACTATTTTTCAATAGTATTGATTGAAAAATAGTTGAAATTTATTTTTATGTCGATTTCTTTATTAGATTATTGTATCGTCATCCACTGCAACTTCAGGGCACAAATAGCTCGGCTTTATTTTGTTGTTATTGCGCGAGGGAAAGAATAGTTTTTGAATCTTGTCAGTTTAAATTTGAACGTGCTCGTGCAACACGCGTGCCACGTGCTCGCGCAACAAATTCTTCGGAAAATAATCTAAACCGTAAATAAATTATTTAAAATACGATTTGTATATTAAAACATAAAATAGTGTAAATAAATAAAACAAAATAATATAAAATATTATATATTATATAGTTTTAAACGATTTGAATTAAATTGTTAAATATTCAGTGTAAACAGTGCAATCGGATTTTCGAAAAAAAGATATAATTGACCGTAAATAAAAATACTTTTGATCGGAATTCGTATGGGAAAAATAAAATAATAATTCACGTGTAACGAATACTTTTTGTTTGTCCAATAAAAATTCAATCAATCGTTTCGGATTTCATATGCGATTTTTAGTGAGCGTCCGAAATTAATAAAAACCTACCGACCTTTCATACCGGCGATTTGTGAGATTGATTCTGTGTTTTTATTCGACATCTTAATTATTGTTATTCATTTTATGTGAAAAATTGTGTTCTTGTAGTCGATTTTTATATGTTTGTTTATTTACGCAACGGGATCAAATGGGTTTTTTATTACATTATTGAGCTACTTAGCCGCTCTTGTGCGAGAAGCAGTCTTCGGATGTAATAAATTAAATCGATCTAACAAAATAAAATAAATACAAGTTTTTATCGATATACAAGTTTTATGATCGGAAGATGTGGAGTTTGCCGAAAATGCAATAAAATTTTAATGGGACGTGTTAATTTTTTATGATTTTAATTCGATTGATAGAGTTGTAATTGCATTGAAAATTTCATGTAATTGGAATATTTCAAGTCGTACGTAAGAATTAATTTAGTTGTTTTCGAAAAATACTTTATAATAATACCTATAAATATAACAGAAAATATCTATACATTTATTTCTTATCTATTTATAAAGAATTTTCGTTCAAACAATCCACTGAACGAAAAACATTATCGACACTTCAGAAACATCGCAAAACTGGCTTATCGAATAAATTAGCTCTATTTACGACTCAGTGTAAATTATCGGAAAACGAATCAATCCGACATTCCGAGAAGTCGAATCGGTCTTTTGGTATTCGCACAAAGAGCGTTTTGCGGTCGGCGCCTTAAAATTAATTGACAGTCGCCAAATTGTCGACGTTATTTAAATCGCGGAGATAAGGAGACCGACACTATCACTTGTGTATATATAAAATGGTTCATGTGACGAAAGTTCACACATGTGTGTGTGTGCAAATTGATCTAAATTGCCGCACAGTCGAAGATCCACTTGGCGATATCGGTCGGATTATCTTGTGGACATCCTGGGACACACATGTTGAGCCATATTAGATTACGTCACACTAAATTGAATGGAATAGAACTTTTGCCCAGTCATCTGAATCCTATAAAAGTATACGAGGGTTTGGAAAAAATCATATTTCACTGGATGTTACGATTATGATTATGATTATACGCGGAGCCCGCATAGCATTTAGTTCTCTCAGTACTAAGTTGGAAGGTTTCGCTTCAGTTAATTTCGTATCGAGAATTCATACATGAAACGATCGTTCAGGTGTAAAAAGGTTTAATTAAGCACTTTGCACCTGGCGCAGCCTTTAATTAACGCTTTATTTCGTATACGGGGTGCCTCAAAAACACAAAGCGATATATCATATCGGAGAGCATGGTTGTATAATAAATTAAATTTTGACGGGAGTTTATTTTATTTTTTTAAATAAGAGGTGTATTTTGGATATGAATTAATTTAGTAAAAGGTTTAGCTTTTCGAGCTTCTGTTTTTTTTTATCAAAGTTAACCGACATTCGGTGACGTCAGAAGATTGATGTAAATACGAATCTTTGTTCTGAGACCATTTGTCAAAGAATGGTTTAATGTATTTTTTTCATATCGATTACGATTTTTTCTAATCCCCAATAAAAAATAAAAAAAATTTCGGCATTATCGTTAACGCTTTGTAGTGTAGTATATGATAATGATGATATTATGTTCCATTAAGTACCGATTATGTTCATTTTATAGGCTATTCGTACTATAAACATTCACACGTTCACACCCAATATAATCACTGCATCTCGTTCGGGAAAAAAATAACGAATATTGTGTACTTTGTGATGAAATTACGCACACATCAAGTGCATAGTTCAGTGAACAGTTGAATTTAAAAATTTCATCGCATCGTCTAAGTGCCATTAAATTGCTCAATTATACACGGTACACTATAAATAGTCGTAAAAAAGTGATATGTGAAAATAAACGTGCTAAGCCGGTCCTGAGTGTATCATCGGCCAGATCAAAAGGGCCATCTGTGTATCTACTAAAAAGTTCAAGTTAAAAAAAAACGGAAATGGTAGTTTTCACAAAAGTTTTCCGATTCTGTAACGTGGCTGATATGACGAATCAACGGCTGTTAGGAGTCATCATTCTACTGATTGCGGTTAATCCCGCTTTAACAGGTACGTTAAGTATTATTGTATTGCTTATTTAAATAGTTTATAAACTGCGCATATGTGTAATTGGTGGTTTCCAAGTTGGCACCGCGCCTCAATAAATAGTTTCTGTCATCGGCCTTTTAAAACACGGCCTTGAGTATTTTTCAGGGATTCCGAATTTATTTAAATACACTCGATATCGTAAATTCAAATATAACCGCGAAGAATGCGTCCATTTAATTTCGGATTGATTTCATGCTTTCGAACTCTGCGTAAATATTTTGGTAAATATTTCATTCGCGAATGTCTATTTTCAGAAACGCATCGTGTTATGTTAACTGCATCCGCGCATTCACTCGCTCCGGATTTAAACAGCAAATGCCTTCAGAGAAAATTCGTGTAAAATGAAATGTCTTTTAATTTAACATTTATTAGAATCTATAAATAATTTTATTCAACAATTGCATTATATTTCGATCACATTCTAAATTTATAATAATAATCGATAGAAACGTTCCTCGAATCGCTTTGGCGTCAATTCAGATAACCTTTTGGCGGCGTAGTTCGCAAAGACGCATATATACAAAACAGGTGAGCCAGCACTAACCCACGACGTACATTTCGACTACATATAATTTACGGCAAAGCTAATTCTCTGGCTTCCGAACCGAATTCCGGTGCTAGGGAACCGATGCGACGGATGAAGACGAACTCGAGGCTTCCTGTGCGAACGCCACACCCAGCCACCATTGTGAGGGTTGTTCTCGACACTCCGATTTTAGACCGGGGCCCTTCGCCGCCGTTTAGGATATTAAATCCTCACACCCTCTCGGAGGCTCCTCGCAGGTTCGTTATGATTAATTATTAACGTGTTGGTAGTCATAAATTTCGTATCGCCCCCAACGTGTTCGGGCGTGTTTCCGCAAAATTGATATGCCGCCCGATTCGGTTTTGGCAAGAGTTTGACTTGTAGAATTGTCGAAATGCTTTGATATTATATTAAAGATGCTGTTTCACTGTCCGTTGAAAAAGTATAGATTGTACCTTAAAATTAATTATATTTATTGAATTTATTTAATTAAATTATTGAATTAGGTGGCAACGTCCCTAGAGTAAAGTCTTTCTCCATAGATAATACAATACGACCGTCAACTGTCAACGTTTTCTTTTTTTTATTTTTATTTAATTTTAATCACATTTTAACAATTTGATTCTATTATGAAAATTGTGAATTGTGAGTCGTGCGGTTGATACTTTGCCCAGTGGCGCTTTCTGCATTGCCGATTTTTTATTTATAATATATTCATTTTATTCGTTTTAGGGTATATATATATATATATACCTTTTCGATGATCAAAATATTTATTCGAATGCAAAAATTTTAATGTTAGTGCAAAATGCATATTAATTTTAATAAATTTTAAATACAAATTAATTTTATTGTTAAAGATTCGTTGTATATTCTATTCGAAATACTTTGAAAATCTTTCATCATAGTCACAATAACATTTCGTAACGGTCTCCCATAGCGACGAGTATCTCTAATTCACCGTTGACCGGCAAGACGGTATTCAAATCTGTGTTTCTTTCGTACAAAGGACGAACTCGGCCATTGTTCGTTCGCCCTGTACAATGCAACGTCTTACGTTCGCCCCGTTAACCCTTCGAGGGTCGGTGCTCTTAATTTATGCATAGTTAACGTGTATTTACACGAGAAGCGAAACCAATTATAAGGTGTTGGGACATATTGAGTGTTGGGAGACACTTGTTTCAATAGGCGAGCGCGCACGTGTCGGCAAAACAAACAGCCCGCGATGTCGAGAGGTTTTTGTATTTGAATTAGAATGTCGGTATTCGTGTTCGAGTTCAACTATTGTCATAGACGAATGCGGTCTGAAATTGAATCATTCGAAAATCAATAGGATATTCGTTCCGAGTTGAATACTGCATATTCAAATTTTTATTTGACAAGTTTTTAATGCAGTGTATGCAGCACAATTAAAAACCACCGTTCTGCAAACAAAACAGCATCGTACAAACAAACAAACAAACGAAAAGTACGTACAATAATAGCGCCATAGTTAGGCTTAATAATGGGGCATAATGTACGGTAAGAATATTTCCGTTCCCGTGTAAAGCGACGGCCCATTATGACGTTCGCTCTCGAGCCCTTTTGTTTGGCTCATTTTCTTTTGTGGGCACGCGTCCTTCGCACCTCACCATAACTCACGACAATAAAGTAACGTTTCCGTTTCCGGAAAACGCGAACGCTTCCCGCTCTCCGAACGCCATAAAATCACACTATTCCGAGTCGGTAAAGCCTCTCTCTCCTCCAGCCTTCGCCGCTTGCCAGATAATACGTACAATTTACGGTTATTTCTGTTATATCGAGTTAAAGAGGCGATGCCCGCTGTGCGTTTATCACCCGATGGCCGATAGGGCGAGGAAAAATTGTGAGGCCTCGCGCTGGGTCGACATTGCGAATTTTTTAGTTTGTCAAGTATGAGTTTTCCTTAGATATGTTTTTGGGTGTAATCAGATATTCGTTGATCGCGTGTTGAGTTTGAAAATGTTTGGTATGATTTTTGAATTTATTTTTGTAGAGTGCAGTGTTGAACGAATGTATGAAAGTTCAGTGTGTGATGAAAATGCGAAAGTTTTATATTTTCAAATGATTTCATGCTTGGATTCCTTTGAAAAATAATACTTTGAAATGTAGCATTGACGCTTTGAAGTTTAATGCTAAATCTGAATATTTCATTTTAAATAGCAAATTGGCACTAAAATTTTCGATATTTTTCCAAATAAAAAAGAGATTTTATTCATATCGCAAAGTTGAAATTCGAGTCACCAGTTTTCGTCTCGGATGCATTTTAATATCGTTCCTTTTACGACGAAGACGTGATTTATGACATGTTAATAGGAAAAATGTGACTTTTTCTTGTTCACATTGGGGGTCGTTACACTCACTGTGTGGAAAATGGAAAAATTCTTACAGTGTAATGCGTCTTGGATGAATCCGTGTCGTAGGATTTGATGAATATATTTTTGAAATATCGCTTCACAGAATGCGCTTTCGGTGCTTTTTCATAATCCTTTTCATATTAGATTCGAATTATATTTTATATAATTTTTTTCTAGAACGAAATAAAAAATAAAATTGTGTATTATTATCTATTATTCACAAGAAAATAATAGATATTTCGAGAAATCTTATTGTTCTATTGCGGTGTTGTAGTCCGCCGACGCGAAACTCTAAAGCGACCCGCTAAACTATTTTAATTTATAGCGTCAGATTATTTTAAATTGAAAAACTTTTTCTTGGGTGTGCGGCGGAAAATTTTAACGAAGAAAAGGTAATTTAGTCGGCGTATGCATGTATGCATGCCTCGGAAAATTTTCGTGTACAACCCGAGTAAATCAAAACGTTTTGACTTTTCCGCGATGCATACCTTTACTACCGGACTGGTATACGACCTCTTGCCACACGTATCTGAAAATTCATGAATCCTATCGCATTGTTTGATTGTGAAATATTGTGCATAAAAATATCGCACGTTCTCACGAAAAGTGATACAGTTCAAAAATATATTCATGTACACAATTTATCTGGCAAAGAGCTTAACGGATTGTATCTGTTTAAAATTTTCTTTTAAATTCGTATTTTTAAGATCTTTGATCCATGATATTTTTATTTATAGACTATTTAAAATTTAGATATTTCGAGTTGTGTCGCTCATATTGCACACGTACGATATATTATACAATACATGTATACACGCCAGTACAATGGCCGAAGTGGAGTTTCCGTTTCGTGCAGCGCGTTTTATGACGGTTCACACTCGGCGACGTGTCGCGGTGTGAAAATATGAAAGATTGTATTTCGCGTCATGAATTCGAACATTTGTCATTTTTCTTCGAACGGCAAAGTCGGGCCGAACTCCACACGTGCACGTGTATTTTTCTCCCTCGACTTTTCTGATTTCAGTCGGTCTTTTTCAGCTGCCGAAGCGTCTTTTTGCCGCCGAGCGCGGAAAGCTCTTGAAGCTCCGACGAGGGCTTTTCGAAATTGCCACGGCTTTGGTTCAATTATGAAACGGATACGAACACCGTTTGAGTGCTTCTTGTACTGGATTCTTTTGTTAAGTCCGGAGACGTGTGATATTTGTAGTTTTGCACGTAAATCAGATGTATAGAAATTTTTAATTAAATCCCGCAATTGAACGTTCGTTTAGGGCTCGTTTAATAAAATATACATTATTGTTAAATCGCTGAACGCACGCGTGTATTTGGGATGGAATTATCTCTCATATTGCCATCAGAGCGAAGTTGCGTTCGTGCGGTTTCGAATAATGGAAGTTTAGCCGGTCGCGGCCGAAAGGTAATGCCGGCAATGTCGTAAAATTTTCATTAACGGCGACGTTTTCAGCGTTTTGCGTATTCGTACACTGCTTAATCTGAAGTTACGACAATGAGGTCGGACCGCGGCCGAAACGGGTTAATACAACCACTCGTTTAACACTTTACGTATGAGGCTTGCGCCCAGTTGTAACACTTGATGATTCGGATGTAGAGGTTCATATTCGAATATATTATATTTTTGGAAATTATAGTATACCAAAACGTGTTTATAATTATAGTATGTTTACGCGAACGGGAGGAAGTTCGTTTTTTTTTACGCTCGTGTATGTTTAATTTTGCTATGTTACGCATTCTGATGATGGAATGTTGAAAAAAGATGTTGTAGATTTTTTGCACACCGAGTGTGTTAAAATTTCAAATTTATTTAAAGTCTGTTGATTCAAGTTTTATTTTAGAATGCACAGCGGAACTCTGCTAAATGCTTTGACAAATCCGAAGTCATTTAATAATGTAGACGTGAAAGCTGGGTCTAATTAAGTAAATCCACATTCAGAACTTTTTCAATTAAGTTTGCTGATCATTTTGTCAAAATTTCAATTATGTTTAAATTTTCCCTTTTTCATGAACAAAATTATCTATATACATAGTTTTTTTTTAATTTACGTACATTTGAATTTGTGTAATATGAAAAATATTTCGAAACTAAAATCAATATTCCCGTTATTTTAAAACGCTTAATCAAAGAATCGAAAAAAGTTATAAACGACCTTGAAGTCGTTTAATGTTCCCATAATATTTTCCATGACCGGAACACTCGCGCATTGGCAACCGATCGAGGTGCGCGCGCGAGTGGAAGTCGTAAAATTGCCAACGAAAGAGAGCATCAACCTTTCTTAGCAAAAGCAAAAATAGTGGTCGTGTGGGTGCCAAGAGTCGTCGACGAGGCCCCCAGGACTTGGCTCCGGATGCGGATGCGGAAAAAACCGCCATGCGTTCGCATTGAGAGCTTTTTCCGCACGTGTGCGAATTTTTAAACCTCATACACAGTTGGTTGATCGATTCCATTATGGTCCGGATCATTTGATATCAGAATAATACAATTTTTTTAACATATAATATTTTTAGAGAAAACTAGCAGATTATACCCAGTATAGTATATAGGCCCGATGTTAATAACATCGGGCGTGGGTTTGTTAAGAAACGGAAAACGATAAAATGTGAAAACCCA
>JAOXNN020000021.1:7284859-7345547 GCA_028571205.2 Hydropsyche betteni
TTATAGACGCAAAAAAATAATCGTATCGACGCGTCGTTTTAAAGTCGCGAGCGTCATCGAACGAACGAACGAACAGAAAGAACACACACACACAAATCCGTGATTATATATACGGGATTTATCAAAATAACAATATCATTTCATTTGAATCGACGAAGCCACGACAGACCGCAGAATCATGAACACGTCAATCGGCGCCAAAAGTTTGACAGTCCCCGAGGGCTTTGATCTCGTTCTGGTTCGCGTTTCGTGTTCAACAATGGTCGGCGACATGTGCGGAGCCAGCAGCGGCGATTTCGCTACCCAAACACACAATGACCGTCGAATGTTTGCGGTTTCGTGTGCGATCATTGGACTGACGAATCATCGAGTCGCGGCTGATCGGCGGGCTTTTAATTAAATCGCGATATTGCGCGCGCTTTTGTGCGCTGTCGCGTCGGTGTGTGTGTTTTTTGCAGGTTGTGAGCTTTTGGGTAAATTGTTTTTGTTGTCGGTTTCGTTTTGCGAATGGGACGTTCCGCGGGAGTCGGTCGTGTTGATTTTGGTGTGTTGAAATTGTGTGGATTCGTATTTTTTTTATAATGTCGTTTCAATTCAAAAAACTTCGATTTGATTAAAAAATTTTATAAAATAAATTTTATGTAGTTTTATATTAACGCGATTTAATAATATGAAATTTGATAACGCGTGACGTTTTGAACAAATTTAATTTGTTTCTTCATTGAATTGCTCAAAACTTTGATAGAAACGTTGAAAAATTCGATAATGATTGTCAAATATTGAAGTATCAGAAGTATTCTATGAATAAATAGATAATTTTAAAATTCTGTTTAAATCTTGTTTCATTTATAATTGAATTGAAACGATTTGACTTTTGTTTGTGTCAAATGCTTGATTGAAAAAGAACCGAAATTGACATTATTGTGTTAAATCTCGTCTCAATCTCATAATTGAATTCATAAGTCGCTTTAATTTCGCCAGAGTTAACTCTAATCTCATAGTCTGCTGAACTAATAGTCGCATTCGTCTACAGAAGAAAATCTCACCCTACACATTATACCAAAAGTCTGCGAATTTATCAACCTATGCGTAACCCTAGGGCAACACACCAATCGCAAAATAAACATTTCAACAAAACTCAATCTAAATATAATTGAATCATATAAAAATTGACGACATTAACACCCTCGGAAATCACTTAATCCTACGAGCGAGGGGCACTGCGAAACTCTTATAGGACATTCCCGAAATCGGTCCTTATCGATTCGGCGGGGAAAATGGGAAAAACGGGAAAGTCGAGGGGGTTAGTCCCGGCGGACGAAAAAACAATTTCGGGTTTTGTCTTCGGTCTCCATGTGTGTATTAGTGTCGTACGTACACGATTATAACGGGGGTGTGTGTGTGTGCTACGTACCGATCTCATGAGAATATTGCACTACTTTATTAGCCGGCGGTCCCAAATGTTGCCATGCTGTGTGGTTTTCCCATTTCCGGATCGGCCTTTGCCCACTTTCTGTTTCGCAGAATAAAAAAAATCGTTTATTAAGTTACAGCAAGGAAAAACGCGCCGAACATGTGCTATTTCGTTTTCGTATTCCGCGCTGATTGTGCGACCAGTAATATGGTTTTGCGGTGAATCAAACGTTATTCGGTTCTGTGTTTTATACGTTTTTTTTTCTTTTCATTTTAGCGTGTATGTATAACATACAGAACCAATTTGACCGCGAATTTCTGTCGAAATTGTTGTTTTCGTATGTTTTTTGTTGATTCACTTGACGCACGTGTTTTGAGATTAAAACATTTCAAGTGCTACCCGCAACGATAATTATTTTCGGCATAAATAAGCGAGTTTGAAATTATTTGGTATTTTATTTAATGTTATTTCGTTTGTCTGATATAAAGTAATATTTTCTAATTATAAATTTTGAAAATAGTTATTGCAACGATTAAAGCTTGTGTCGTGTTATCGCTTCTGTATATTTATTTATTTAGGAAACGCTTATAGAATTTTTCAAATGGAAAATCCAAGCAAACACTCTTTTTCGCCCTGTTTATAATAAAAACTTCAAAGCTATCTAGATATCGGATAAATATTATTTTTCTTCAAAGACCAACGAAGGGATACACTTAAGCCGGCAGTATGCAAATTTAAAATAATCGAATTTTTTATCGGAAACCGATTGGATATTTTCAAAAAAAACTGATATGTATCATATTTACATTTTTTCGACGTTATTTTTTTTACAAGTGCCATATTATTCACCGAATGTTAGTCATATTATTCACATCGCAATCGTCGGTAGTTATTTTTAATGACTCATCAGAACATTTCCCATAACACGAGTGCAATATTAATTCCGTATCGCTTTAAATCCATTGAGATCGTGTCGAATTGATGAAGTGCATTTCTCCGCAGTAAAGTCGGATGTAACTTTTCCATGTTCGAACGTTCACTTTATCCACTAGCTTGTTTTGGGTTTCGATGGAGTTTGCGCCGCTGCAATTTGTTATTGTGAACAAACTTGCATCGGTGAAGATGCATTGCCGAGCAGTTGCATCAGAGGCCGCCCTTTGTGTTGTTTTCTCAACAGTTCGGACATAACTCAACTGCGGTCCTTAGTGGAAGAATCGTTTCGCATATAAACCGCACTAGTTGATGAACTCGCCATACAAAAGCGGGGCAAAACTTTCGGGCGAAATGTTTTATTATATTCCGGGTTAGTAGTCTATATGAACAAAGTTTCGTACGTAGTTAACGCGCGCTTTATTTGTCTAAAAAAGGTTTTCGTTATTATGAAACGCGCGTGAACCATTGTGTGTATTTGTGTTGGATCGAAAGTAAAACGGAATGGCGAAACTCGAAGCAAAAATAAAACATTCGCGATTTTTGAGCCGGCTCCTATCGGTGCGATATTAAATTTTGCCCCGTAGATTATCCAGACCGTTCGTGCCCATCTTGATTTTAATTCAATTAAATTTCATATTCCCCTTATCCGGTTTAAAAAGTTGGCAGATTCAATTACTCGAGGATTTCCATAATCAGATTTTTCCGTGTTTTTTACCTGGAACGTAAACTTTTTTCACGGGTTTCATCGGCGAGATCAAAACTTCCTCCTTTCATCTTCGCGCCCGTTTAATTTGTATTCATCGCATTATGTCTGGCTTCTTTAGAAATGCCCATTCCGCAAAACCTGCCCAATAAAACCTTCCATCGATCACGCATGTATCGTACAAAAGTTCGTGCACGATAAATACATCTTTTCGCAAATACAAGGTGGGACTTATCTTCCATCGAAATTTGATGTATACTGGAGGTGATTTCGATAAAGAGAGAAATAGGATTTAAATATATTCATGATTATCCTCGTCGAGGGAAATTTGTATATATTATGGCACGGAACGAGAAATTGAAATATGTATAATTTTTTCCTCCCCGTTTTATATCATTTTTCTTCGCGAGTTGTGTCCTGAATACATATTTAGTAATACGTCTCGATTCGATTAAATAAATATTCGGTCGGATTATTTCTTACTTATTTCACAGAAGTGTCGAATATTTGTGATTTTTTCGATTATATTATTATTTATTTTCATTTATTTTATTATTTTTTATTTATTTATATATTATCCACTAATCTTGATAAGAATCTGTAATACATACAACATGTGATTGCTCTTCTCATATGAATTGACACGTAGTAATTTGTGCTCGCATTGATTGAAAGCTTCTATACAAATCTAGTTGGATTAAAGATCGCGTTGGCAAGATTTGATTGATCGAGTAATCTTGACGATCACCTCCAAAGGTCAAACGTAAGGGCTTTATTTTCGTCCTACTTCATAAGGAACGTCGAAACAAATTGAAACTCTTAATTGCTTCGTTGAAAAGTGAGCGATCGCCGTACAACAATTACTTTTCGTGTCGACTTTGAGAGCTTTTAAAATATAAATAACTGTACATTTTAAACACAGGCGTGCATTGAATCGGAAAATATGAAAACCTTTAACGAGAATATAAACGAACATTGAATATATTAAATGATAAAATATAATGAGAAGCGTTAACACGGAACACAGTCGAAGCGTGTCATATTTTCCCGTAATAAACCTCAGATTAGTCCTCGAATCTCTGAAACACGTGTTTAAAACGTCCGTTTATCAAAAGCTCGTTTATCTCACATACTCCACTGCCGTGTTTGATACACTCCCGAGTTCGAGAGAATATTTCATTTCGGTGGGCGATAAATAAACGGCGCAAGGGTGCGGACACGTCTCACGGTACATTTGCACCGGCCACTATGAGTAATGCAAGTTCAAAAAGTGCATGCTGCACCCGCGGACCGTATAAGACTGAAATATCGGCGATTAAGTGCACATGTTTCAAACGTAATCTCGAGGAATGTTGCCGGAAACAAACGGCCGGCTCGTATTTCAATTGTTAAGCCAATCCGTCCGTCGGAAAGCTCTCTTTCTCGGGTCCAAGAGAGTCAGAAGTCTCCTACTCTCTTGCTCTGAATCTAGAAGCTTCGGGTCTTTTCGAGGTTCTGGCTGCTTTCTCCCTCGTGGCTCAGAAGTCCGAGGAGCTTTCCGCGGGCGCCGGACCTCCGAGGAATTGTATTATATAATAGTTACCGTTCACATTGTTTTAACGGCTTGAATTAATATTTAGATTGCGAGCATGAACTCTTAAGCGTAGCGTACATTTATTGTAGTCGCCGCTGTTATTGTTAATTATCAAGCTTTTATTGCCGCGCTATTAAATTGAATAGAGTCAGTGAAGAGTGCTCAAAGATGGAATGTGTATTATTGTTTCAATAAAAATTTAATTATTTTAATTCATTCTGTACGAATGTTAATTGTTAGCATCGTTTGTAATTTTCAGATGTTGTTTATTCACAATCGTTTCATTCATAAGTGGTGAAAAGCACGAATTTCTCCAAAAAAAATATCACGTTTTTCATTCGAAAATAGGTTATTGAGATTGCCTCGCGTGTTTTTTGGGTCGGAAAAATCTTTAAGATGTATTTTAAGGATGTGCCCGGAGTCGAGTTCGTTTAAAAAGCGCACATCGCTATCATCAGCGATGATTCGAGGCGCGCGCGAACCATTTATCATACATCAAAGAATTTCCTTTTGTGTACGAGTTATTAGGTTACATTCTCGCAGAATATACGGCGCCGAAAATTTTCGTTCATTCATACGCCGTATTTTATTATTTTCCGCGCCCGGGCGTGAGTTTTCCCGTCGCGGAAGAAGGGTAAATTTCTGATAGCAACTTCTATCTGGGCACCTTATCTGCGAGGAGCGTTCCCTTCTCTCTGAAACGGGAAATGAGAAAATTTTCATTTTTTAGACACTGTTCGGCATTATGTAGTGTTTGGATTAGCGGAGCGCAAGTGAAATTTCATCGTGAGTCGGTCGGGGGCCGAGTGACGTTTTCCCTTTTCTGTTATTATACACGTTTTTTTGTACATTGTATAATCTTTTCTGCTTTAACGAAAACGCGGGGCATTTATTTAAAAAGGAGTTTATAAAATTTTCGAAACGAACGTTCTAATCTAATATATTTCTGTGTTCAATTTTCGAAAAATTAAAATTGATACTTATCGGTGTTTTCAGAGTACTGATTTATGTTGGTCATTGTTTTATTGTGGTCATTCAATAAAAATAATATGCCCGATATGGATTTTTGAGATTTGGACCCGTGGCTATTATTTTCAGTTAAAAAGCGAAGATCTCTGTGTCATCGCTCTAAGCATTATTTCTGATTCTTCTGCTTTTTCTTTCTTGTCCATGCACCGGCTTGTGTTTGTGCTGTTTTCTTGAAACGCGTTTATTTTTCCCTCGATTTCTTATTGTCTTCTTAATTTCACGGCGGCCAAGATATATATTTCTCCTTGGAGAAATTTTAAAAAGCAAGAACAGCTGCCGCCGTCTCTCGCGTTCTGCGATTGATACTAACATAAACTCTCCCACACGTATATAAAATATAAGCATATTTTCTTACTTTTTAGCGAAAAATTTATTAATTTAATATTCAGACAGCAAATTATATTATATAATGGGATCTCTTTGTATGTAAAAAATTTTCAAATTGTTTAAATTTGCTGTAAATAACGTTTTATTTTTATCTCAATGAACATTCATATTTTGAAAAAAAAGCTCAATATTCAGCTAAATATAACATTATTTTTAAAATACGTAACAGCAGATTTTAAAATTATCCCACGATTATGCCGAAATGAATTCTGTTCTACTGAAACGCATCCGGCCGCGTACAAATGCGATGTGTCATCACATCGAAAACATGCGAGATAGCATTCAGCTGAATGTAATGACGAAGCCGTTAAAAGGCACGTCTCTTTTCATACATGAAACCTCGGGCTAGTTAGTGACGGATCGATTTTCAAACTTTCGAAACGCATTTTAGAAACGCGGTCGCCAAAAGCTCAAAAGTCAATGTGAAAAATTTTTGATACGTTTCCAAATGATTCTTGTTTCAGCTGAACACTTGCGATTTTCTCTGCAAATTGTTCGGTTTGCTTTCGGGTATATACGAATTCTCGTTTTCAGATTTGTTATAATTGCCTATGAATTTCTTGCTCGAAATATCATATGGTGCGTTTCCGTTTCGAGTCGAGTTTGTTTATCGAAACGTGTTGTGGAGAAATTACTTGTTTCGTTTCCTACACGTTGAATGTCTTAATTTTAGCTTTGAAATTTTGGGTTTGTAAGTTTGGAAAATTTGAATGAAAGTATACGACAGTCGAGATACTTTCGCTGGCATATTATAGTGTATTTTAAGTTGAATTAAGTGAAGCAGTTTGTAACTAGGAAAAGTTAGATTAAAAAAGGTTTTTATTTGAGTTCAGTTTTCAGAATGACATGTATGTTTATACAAAAAATTTAAAAAAACTAAATAAAAATATTATATATATAATAATATGACCATGTATAAGGATCCTCGTATCGTCGTGTGGGGTTATGAGTGTACATATTCAGATATAAATGGGGTAAGCATATTTTTCCAGGACTCAAAATGGGATGCTCCATAAAAAATTGCAGCTCCTTTTCTTTTTATAAAAAAATGAGTTGGAAATCTGAAAAAAGAACCATTAATATTGTTACCATTAAAATTTATCAATGATTACGTAAGTCAATTTTTCGACCCACCATTGATACCATGCAATACCGTAGATTTTAATCAATCATAAAATTAATTTTTTTTTCATTCCATCATCATATTACATAATGCGACATCAAATAAAACAATATAAACCCCATAAATTTAAATTTTCAAATTCTGGACACGATCATCAAAGGAAGCGCTCAATTGACTCGAAACACGTATTACAACGTACACGTTCTTTGGCCTCACCTCGTTATTTTCGCCCCACGGTTTCCTTGGACCGAATCGGTGTTTTATGATATCCGCAGCTGCATCACCGTCACCGTGCATACCCGCAATATATAAATATATTCGAGGATTCCACAATACGATCCACACACACACACCCTCCTAGGTACGGGTCGTGCACGTGCTGACCCGAATGCATATATCGATTCGTCGTTACTACTATCATACGATACTTTATCGGAATCGCCGCATTCGATTTATGCCCCGCCGAAGGTTTTACATTCGTTTTCGATTATTTCCCCGGCGAGTTTAGGGCGTAGATTCCGGAAAATGGTGTATTTATTGCGGGCCGTGTGTGCGATTTGTTCAATGGGGGTTGTGTCATTAGAGCTTTGTTCCAATGCGGTTCTTAATCGGTGAATATATAGGTGTTTTTAAATTTATCAGTTTTTCGTATAATATATTGCTAATGTTGTGTATTTTCAAATTAAACGGTACTTTCGAAATAATTTAAGAGTTGAAAGAATGATGACATCATGTTTAACAGACATGTGAGTCTTTAGCTGTATATTTTTTTTAGTCTTAGGCTTTCGTGTAATTAAGATCGTAATTGTTGATGCTAACTAATCTAGAACATATTCGTGATCAAAAGTGACGTTTATTAGAGTAGTTAATTTTAATTTACGATACATAAATTTAACTCAAACAAGGTTTTTATACCGAAAATTTTATATCCGAGCTCTGTGCAAAAGGGACAATGAAAATGTAATTCAAATATAACATTTAGAAAGGTCTAACTGTGTAGTATTGTAAATTGACTTTTACGGTCTCGCCGGGCTGGAATTTCACTGGCTTTTGATAATGTATTAAATTTCAAAATGTGCAATAAAGTACGGCGGGCGACCGTTGCACATTTGCGCTGAAAGCTTTACCGGTTGCATTCGCTATACTCATATACAGACTGAAAAACGATATGTTATAGTGAAACATGCATTATTTCAATAGAACCTTTCGCATAATATTATACATATACGTTCAAACAATGCATCGATTAATTTTGCCAGCAATCGATTCGTGTTCGAACCCCAATAGCAAACACATTAAAATAAACACGTTCATGATAATAAACGTGTAACAAGAAGGCGTTTAACGTTTCAAACGGTCCAGTTCGACGCGCGCGGTTAACCCTTTTGCCGCCCGGGGGGTCGCTCTCGATTTCGACATCGGCGTCGCTGCGATAAATTTAATTTGTTATAACGTCGGCAGTTTAATTTAATAGTATGCTCGCTACTAGCTAACATCAGCCAGCTGCTAGTAGACTCGACGTTCAAAATGATGATAGATGAATTCGCTAGTCATGCGAACGCGTTTTCGGTTCAGTGTTTAGTTTGAGTATGGGTCAGAGATTAATGAGAAGTTTGTTTCTAATTTTATTGGACTTTGACTAGAATTGCTAAAAAAAGGTATTTTGTCTCGATTGCTCGATTGGTAATGATGATAAAAAGTTAGAATATTCTTTGTTTCTATAAAACATCTGTTGCAGGGTAGAGACCTTCTATTTTTTTTGCATGGATATATAATACTATATATAAATAATGATTATGATAAAATACAATTTGTTTATACATAATAATTTTATTACTTGAAATATTTTACAATATGTCATAATGTTTATTTACTATTATATGATTATTGTTCTACAACAGCCTTTTCCTCTCGGGCGTCGCATTATTCACTTGTTGATTCGGCGACGTGCAACTTTCGCCAGTGTGAAAGGAAACGATAAGAACTTTGTCCACGATTTGAAAATGAACTTTCGAAAATGTGAGGATATTTGGACGTGTTTGGTGCAGGATACACGAACTGGACAATTTATAAAACACTTTTCATACTCACTTCTAGCTTCGGTCATAAAATTCAAACATAACATCATTGTTTTTTTCAATGATAAAAATATAGAAGATTGCACTATATCATATTTATTTGACAAACGATCGTCAAAAACAATCTGTATTAATAAATTATTAATGATCAAGTCTTTTTCGTAGATATTTACAACTGGCTTTTGTCATCGATCGCATCAACACCCCCCCTTCTCAGATAATGCATGAGAAATCATCTGCGGCCCATCACAAAAGGCGGTCTATTAATTTATACGCTCCCGTTCAGCAGATTCTTACATTAGTGGCTCGTTTGTGCCTTATGCAACGATATTTCATTAGATAATGCCCGTAGAATTATCCGCCGTCGGCCATTTATCAGACGGCCGCACCGCGGGACATGTCCATTCATAATTTATGCTACTTTTGCGGATGGCTCACTGCTGTTGTACGTAGCCCCAGATGATGCAGAACGTATCAGGGTTGTGCCACTATATAATCCTAATGGACGATGTACTTGGATAGAGATACAGACATTGCAGCGAGAGTTTGACGGCTTGCAAATATGTGCAGTTGCTGTACATTGCTCATATTTTGCTAGACTCATATATGAACATTTAAAAGTGTTTTCCAGTGAAATTTAATGTGTCGGTTTTTATTTGGATCGTAATAATACATATTTGTAAAATCGTTCGTTTTCAGTGTGTGATTGATACGTTTGAATTCTGATAATGCGGTTTTTTGTGTATCGAAATGTAATTATACAGTGTTCTTCGTTTGATAAGGTAGGTAGGTTTCGCTAGATTATCGAGTCTAACGAAATTGTGTTCAATGAGTAATACAAACGTATGGGAAAGAGAGAGAAAGGTTTTGTTTAGAAAAATTAAAGAAATATATTATTTATGTCAACTTTTTCCAGAAATATTTGAAATCGTATTGATGTTTTTATTATAATTTTTTTTTATTAGGGATTGAGAATTAGTAGTAAACGAATAATTTACAGAAAAGACTTCAAGAAACTAAACATTTATAAAATACATTTCTTCAGGTGACTTTTTTAATATGCAAAAAGGGCATAAATACATCGTAAACGTAATTATTAATAATTTTTATCATTCTACGTAGCTTGATAAAATAGAATTCCACAAACGAGTCAATTTTTTTTCGACGAAAAAAATTGTGTTAAAGCGAAATTGTGTCAAACGAGGGGTATATAGCTCGTTTTAAATTATTTCAAAAAATGTTAGTTTGTAGCAATGCATTGACTAACTTTGTATATTTATCGGAAAATGTAGTATGAATCGAAGCTTTTACGTACCATTTTTGACGTTGACGCATATGGTAGGAGCGTTAGGTTTGAACGCGTATGGCATGTAAAAATCGAAAACACGATAATTTTGAAAGGAACGATCGTTCGTTGTCGAGATTTTTTTTCGATAAAAAATAAAAAATAATTGACAGATTGTCAGATCGTCGACAGACAACGAATGGCGCCTGGCGTTTGTTGCGTCGGTAGTTCAAACGGAGTATTCTGCGATTGTGATGTTTCCGGATTGAATGCTTTGAATTTATGACGTAAAATAAATGTGTTTTTATAAAATCAAAACGAATATCCAAATAAAATGATCGATTATTGGTAAAAACTAACAAAAAGTATTCAATATAATAGATATTTTCAAACGATTCCAAAAAAAAATCGCGAAAATTAGATTTATTAAATATTGTTCATTTTCCGCATATTTCACAGTTTTTACTATAATACATCCTTCGGTCAGAGGTAAAAGTTGGCCAATAGTAGGTTAGCGGGCACATTCGCACATCGGCGTATATTTATGACGTCGTCTGTGGAATTTTCGCGCACGCTTTCCCGGACGCGAAGTTTTCCCGCGGCGCCGCGGAAAATTTACGACGCTCCGTTTGCAACACTTCGATTATCTGTTTCAATTTCGCAAAGTGATGAAGCGCATTCGGAGCGTTATTTACTCGACGGACCGTGTCCGTATATTGTTGATGGAAATTTTCGTAAATTTTGTCAAAATGCGGATGTTTTTGATGAAAATGAACTAAAAAGGTTTTAATAAATTTGTTAGTTTTCGATATATTGCTCAAGGAAAATTTGTAAATCAATGTATTTTAATAATTTTATTCAAAATTTTTTTCTTAATATATATTAATAGAATGTCAAAGACTTGTACAAATATTTTTTTTTCCTGAAACTGATTTTCTTTCCTTTGTATTATTCATATATCCCATGCATCGTTAATATTTTTTGATAAGGTTCATTTTTAAAAATCATTCTTCTCCATACGAATACTCTATACGATGACACGTTTGAACGTGCCGGAAAACGAATATCCCAAATAAATATTTCACACTTTTTGTAAGTATGTATAATGTGATATTATAGAAACGGTTGCCCAAATTTTTTTTTCATTTTTAAATATTTGAACATCAAATAATTTAAAATATAATTTGATATATGGGGACGAAATTCAAATTATGTCCCAGTTTGACTAGTTTAAAAATTTTTGAGAAACGCTTCATTTTATTTTCATCCAAACTCTGAAGTACTGTTATATTTCAAAAATAAAATATCAAACGAAAAGGAAGGCAGTGCTGGAGCCGGATTTGTCTTTTTAATTTTAGTCTTTCGGCGGAGAAGTTTCAGGAAAACGTGGCAGAATTCTCGACGGGAATCCCGCGGGACTTTTTCGTTCGTTTGAACCTGTATGCAGAAAGTATGTCTACGGTTTTGCATGTATTATCTGCATTTTCCGTACATTTCATCTTTCGAGGGTTTCAAACGTTTGGAAATAACCGAGTGCAAAGTGACTATTGGTTATTTTATATAACTGTAAGTTCGTTATTAAAAATAATTAAATGTATTTGGTATTGAAATGATGAAAATACACACATAGCATGGTAAAACTGTTGAAATTATATGACTTGGGTCCTATTGTAACATGAGTTCGCTTGTGCAATTGAGATTTTATAAAGCATATGATTGTATACTTTTATAGTTTGATCAACATCCCGTTACATATAAACAAGTTATTTCCGCACTTTCCCAACATCAATCAAATATAAAAAAACCATATAGTTGTAAAATTTTAAGTATCATCGATGAACGAAAAACAATATTAAAAAAAGTATTACGTACGCCATTTTTTTAATCGAATATCTACAATATAAACATTCAACTGCATTATGACATCGACCGAATAAAATTTGAACGAACATCCAACAAAAAACTTGAAAAATCAGCATCGTTTCCAAAGAAGCCTCGCGTGAGAGCGATCGTCCGAAAGGAAGGATGCGCGCTGCGAAAAGGCCCGCTGCCGGACCGCGGACCGGAAATGATGTAATTTATAGATGGAAGAGGGCGGTTTCCGACTACACCCATCCACCCACCCACCCTTTCCACTGCCGGCCCTCCCGTCGTCCACTGTGCAAAGGTATTCCGCCAGACCATCCGCCAACTATCCACCCGTCCGTCCGTCGAGGCCCAAAGGAACCACCCACTTTGCCACCCACCAGGTCCGACTGGCCGGAAACGAGGAGTGTTTGCTCTTCTGGCCATCGTACCGTTCTCGTCCACCAGAAGTTTCTCAATTATTGTGTACCGGAATCGGGACTAGTGTGTAAACGCATCGCTTTTCCATTGTATGATGGCTTTGCCTCGTTGTGTATGATTCGAGGTTTATGAATATGTTTGTTGCATTGTATACGATGTTATCTTAGGGGTTGGTTGGTCGATTTCGATGTTTGGAATATGCAGTTTGAATATGTTCAACAGTTTAAAAATAGTTATCGAATGAGTTTGGAAATTTGTTATTAAACTAAATATTATTGTATTTTTACAGGTTATTCGTGGAGGCAACCTGGAAGAATAGCGAAATACAATGATCATTTTCAAAAAGGCTCTCCCGAATTTGACGACATTTCACCGGTGGAAGTGTCAGTCATGTTGGGTCAAGCAGCGTTTTTGCCATGCAAAGTACGAAACTTGGGCGACAAACTGGTGAGTGATTTATTTATTTATTCAATTGTCATACTATTCGTGTTATTAACGCTATTCTTATCTACGTCGAATCGCAAAGCGCAGTCATTCCACCTGACACAAATCGCATCCTCAATTAGAGCGTTTTCTTTTCCGTTTGTTTACGATTTATTTTCGCTTTAATGCAACTAGTGAGTCAATTTTGCGCGTTTCGATCATTCTAGCGTAAATCCGGGCGGTGTTTGTGTATCGTCCGAGACTAACTATCCCCAGGATGCAGGATGCAGAGCTGCAGTCGAGCGCGTCGGGACTTTTTGCATTTTCCCGGGATCCGATCCCGGGAAATCCTCTCGGACTGAATAGACGGAACCGGAAAGCACGTGCTTGTCGCGCACGCGAGCAGGAAATAAACGGATTTCTGTTTTCGGTGGGACAATTCCGAAACGAAAGCCCGTCTCGCGTCTTCTACGTGTTCACATATAATAAAATACGGTTGAATTAGAATTTTCCGTTCAATTTTTAACATAGGGTGGATTCGACTATTCGTAAACTTATACGTGGTCATATAATCGAATAGAAAATAAAATCTGAAACAATCAATTGTCTATGACAATTGATCAATCGTCATTGTATATTTTTGAAAGTAATATTTCGGTTTTCTATGTATAAATGCCGTTTTGTGGACGGCTTCATTTAAATTTATGCGGTTCTCTGTTTGTTCTGCATCACATGATTTCGACCCAGATATATCTTTGAACAAATAGCGACCCTAGAAACTGAGTTTGTGTACGCACGGTATATTATATTGTGTAGTTTCTTTGCGGTAGGGAGCGTGAATAAATCAACAGTTTTGTATTGGGTTGCGAAAGCTCTCCGAAAGCGTGTATGGTGTCAATTTAATTGAGAACCATCTGATAAAGCAGGAAACGTGTCCGTTATAACGTTCAGGTACGTTAATAAACAATGTTTGTTCTATTGTCTGGGCGTACTATTTTGAAGGGGTGACGTTGAAATGTGTAATATTCTACCGGTTGCCAAATTTAATTTTATTTAAAACTAGAACGTTGACGTAATCTTTTTCACGCGTTTTAACAAAATATAAACTAGCTTTGAGTTCAAAGTTTTAAATATTTTCATAGGATACATATCGTTGGTATATACACACATATTATATACACATATTAGATTCAATATATTATATAACTTCGAATAGAAAATTAATTCATTATGTCTTTATTAATATGATAAAAAATATAAATAATGAATCAATTGAACATATTTTATATTGAGTACATGATATTTGAATTTTTTTTGAAAATATTCGAAGGGTCAGGATCACATGTGTCCCGGGATGCGGACCACGGTCGAAAGGGCCCATTTTGGACTTCGGATCAAAACTGTCCCTTTGCGCTCGTACGTCCCTGGCGAGGATGAAAAAAAAGGTGAAGTACGTCTGACCCGCTTTCGAGTATCGATTTGAGCTTTTTACGCTCGAAATAAAATGAAAAAAATAAAAAAATTGGACGATTCCTTTATAGATGAGGGCCCTCGTAGTCGCTTCGCGCGTACAAATAAAGATATTTTCAGCGATGAACAAAGTGGCTAAAATTTGCACATATAAAAATATGTGAAGGGGCACCGAAATAAATCTCAAATATTGATCCGATAGATATTTTTTTATTCGTAAATATTTAAACGGTAGTTATGGATTTCAAATATCGTAGGGTGCGTTCATTGTCGAGCCTATCCCAAGCATAGTCTAATGCGGCTTTGACAATTCATCCAAAACGGACGTTTTTATGTATCATTGTTAACAAACGGGAATGTAATCGAACGTAATGGATGAACAATTCGAATTGTGCAATATAATGATAGAAATTCGCAGGCGGGAAAAGCATCGAATCGTTACATGGTGGATTTAGTGCGCGCATTCTCAAAGCGAACAAAAAATTGTGCAGAGGGAAAAGCGGCCTCGTTCGAGCGCACAAATGAAAATTTGTTTTTCACTCGTCTCAATATTTAGTGGCAACCTTACCCCTCCGTTTTTACATTTCGGTTCATCGTTGTGTGAGAAAAAGCGCGATTGAGAATTACGTCTGGTTAGGATCGTATCGAGTTGCGTTTTTCGGTTCGATTACACGATCGGGAATAGATGGATGTAAGATTTTTTTAGTGAAGACTTTTCTTAAAAATATCATAATTGAACATTTATAAATTTCAAATATGTGTATTATTTATATTTTTTTTTTGTAAAAAGTCAAATTTATTTATATTAAATTTGCATAGCCATGTTATTACTTTGTTCTTGCATCCCCAAAGAGACACTTCATTTGTTTTATATGACTTGTGGGGTCGGTTTCCTATTATTCTTCAACGCAAACAAAGCCGTTTTGTTTTATTACAAAAACCGAAAATTCATCACAATAACACAATTCTCGAAATCTTCAACGGATGCATTCACAAATTATACACAAAAAAATTACGAACCGCATCGGCATCGCACAAATAACAGTTTGGAGTGGCAATTTACCGAAGAAAGTGGCAATGCCCTCGAGTGTCGTTACCAGCGCACGGAGGAGCGAAAAGGGGAGGGCGTTTTCAAATATTTAGGATTTACCGAACGCGCGGAAATATTTTCAAATTGCAATTTGGCCGCAATCCGCTTACGGGCGTCGGTGGGGTGTCTACCGCCCACTTTCCACCCGTTCGCAAACTGTATAATACGTCGAGGAAGGCTCAGACACGTCTGGGTTCGTCGGCAACCCCGAAAATTGCGTACGGATTGGATAAGGAGCGGATAGAGGAATGGATGTCGGTAGAAGTGGAGGAGTGGATGTTGGAAGTGGAGACAGGGTTAGGGTGTTGAGAGACATACGGCACAATAGACGTCGCGTGCATCTCTCTACTGAGCCTCTTCAGACGGTCTAATGATCGCCAATTTATTTTGAATGTGATTCGAAATGATTTTTTTTCGTGCTAATGATGTTTAACTTCGATTCTGTAATGTGGTTTTTTTGGGATGTTAGAAGATCGTTTGAAAAACTCGCGCAGTTGTAAACAAATTTTCTTTTTGTGTTTGCGATTATTTATCTGGAAATAATATGAAAAAACCGATGTAAACAAATAGATAAAATAGATTGGTCTGTTTGAATGCGATTTATTTATTTATATGTTTTTCTGACTTTGATGATGTGTCGGTTCGAATTGTTTTTGAATTCTTTGTGGTGGTTAACGATTTTATTAGATTTAATGATTCTAAATATTATTACGAAAAAAATGAAGATACTCAATGTTTTGTAAGAACTTTTTTATGTTTATTACTTATTTTAAATTTAATACTGATGGATCACAAAACGAAAACATCTTACATAGGGGGTGAATAAGAACGTGTCTCCCGATATGTGAGTAATACTAATATATCAGAATAACACACAATAAAATGTAATATTTATATTCAAATTAGATTTGAAAAATGCACCGTTGAACGAATCCCATGTTATTATTTATGTAAAATGCAAACGGTAAATCACACGATATTTCAAGGGTATGAGACGACACCTAAGGGTGGATTCCTTCAAACGAAGCAAGGCATCTTCAGACAGCCCTTACACCTTGGGGGTGGTGTCTTCAACACGACAAGATTGGGCAATCTTGTCGGATAACGTCGCAACCCACCTGCTTGGTTGGTTGACTGGTAATTTGATTTTGAATTTTTCCAATCCTGATGCCGAGGGAGAGTCCCTCACGAATCGCTATACATACATTTTCACGTATTTCACATAGACATTTGAAAAATTAATAAAAATATGCAAATACCTATCGTTCTCGTGATCTAGTCGATAGTTCAAAGTTTTCGCAATATCACCCTTTCGCACACTCCAGACCGGGATATATTGAACATCATACGCCGCAGACTTTCCACACCGAATAAAAGCGAATATCGGAAATCCGAAAAAAAAAACGAAAAAGGCGGTGGCTTAAAGTATTACAAAATATTCGGCGGGATTTCAAGACGAACGTAGCGCACATATTTTTAGATTCAATCGACGAGAAAGACGCGCAAATATTCCGTGGAAAACTGCCGCGCCCATTGAACGTCTAACGGGATCGGTTATATGAAAAAGGTAATATCAAGGGCGCATATTTTACTAACGTTCTTGTGAGTTTTCCGTTTTTTCGTCGCATGCTCGTTCCTTGGGGGTGATTTTTCTGTCTTTTTTATTTTCGGGGTTCGTTTTCGATCCGTTGATACCGTCGAAAGTGGGTCGATGCGAAATTAAGCGACGTTAAAAGTGAAAATATTGCGCTTTGATTGGAGTCGAATGATGCCCTTGACACGAATCGGAATTTCGCAAGGGTATCAAATGGGGGTTTCATGAGTTTTGTTAACGTATTCAAATATTATGGTTATGGTGATTTTTTTATTTTTTTAAGTTAATATTCAGTGTAACATTTTGAATTATTTCATTCTAACCTTTTGCAGTGAAATTAATAAAATGGGAATTACGGGTGATGACGAGTGGTGGATATAATTAGAAATAGTGGTTTTTATCAATACCCTCATTATTATTAATATTATCTGTTTTTGATATAATAAGGAATGAATGAGTATGTAATAGTATGTGACTGGAACATATGTGAATGAAATGAATGTAAGAAGAAAATATCGTAATAGTATATAATATTATTAATTTTTAGTAGCAAAATTATAGGTGGGCGTTAGGGATGTCAGATTTACCGGTAATTCAGTAAGAAATTATAATTATAAATTAAATTTTGGAAAAAACGGTAAAATCAAAAATACTCTAAAGAAGACAATTTTTTTTTATAAAAAGAACAATAACAAAAATCGACTTTTCCAAAAAATATTTTCTAAAAAAAAAACAGAAAATATTCGGAAAATACTAGAAACATCTTTTTTTTTATTAATTTTTAAAATTCACCGATAAATTACAGAACTGTTTTGGGTCATTTACCAGTTATAGCATCTTTATTACATCTCTAGTAGGAGTTCATTTAATATTAAAAGGATAACTTCGAACATAATACACGAAGTTAATCAGAAAAAGGCTTCTTTAGCTGTATTACAAATATCGAGTTTTTTTGAAAGTAAATAATGTACGAAATTCATAAAAATATAATGTTAAATTTTTCCAATAATTTCAATTCGAAAAATAATAATAAATTAAAATTTACATTATAAAACATCACAAAACCCCGACGACAATCGGACACGTGTTGACATCGCGCAAGACACACGCAATCCGACGGAGATAAGCGCGAGGGCCCGACCGTGGCCCGCGGGCTTTTTCCGCGCGCTTTTGCGCCAAAGCTCTTTCGCGGCAAGGGCTGCCGACCCTCGGCGGGGGCTTTTCGCTCCGTCGAAGCGCCCTTCGGGGTTGGTTCGACGAGTCGAACTTCATTTGAATCGATTCGCGTCTCCGGCGCCGCCATTGGGTCGCCGCGAGCCACGTCCGCGAGTTGTCGTTCGACGTTTCGATCGCCGATTATGCGGACGATGGTGTGCTCGTTTTTGAATGGATTGCGCGTTTGGGGGTTGTCGTTTTGTTGTTTGTCGGTTGCGGTTCGGTTGCGTTTGAATTGGTGTTGATCGTGATGAAGATTTTTGATGTTTCGTGTTGTATGGTTTTGTGAACTTTTTGTGATGGTGGTGTGTATTTTTAGGTTTATGATAATTTGAGTGTTTAAAATGCATGAGTTGTCTAATGTTTTTCTTGCATAAGCATGTAGATTATTTTATAGTTTCTTTTGTGTTTATATGTGCTCCTGAAACTGAATTATAAAATTGAGTTTTCGATATTGAAAATTTAATAAAAATTCTATGGTGATACTTGTTTATAAACGATATTCATATTTTTAATAAAATTTCAGATTTTCTTAATCAGAGTTTTTAATAATACTAAAATTTTATTTCGTTTTACGTTTCTCAAAAGAGAAATGCTTTGAAACGCGCCAAGATTAATTTTATCTTACACCATCAAATTTCCATCGAGCGATACAAAAACGCAGACAGACCGTATCTCGGGGCTCATTTATTTAACGCACCCAACAAACTGCAATAAATTGGAGCACAAATTGAATTTTTTCAACGCATCAGATAAACTTGCATTTTTAATTGAATCCTTTTGAATTGCATTTTCGTATCGTGGCTCCGCCTCGGGGCGAAGATTCCACTTTCAGATAGCGACGGTCGAGATTTTTTCCTTTGAACAACCCTGGCGCTCCTTTTTCCGAGCGAAACGATATGAAATCGGCCCAGTCCACACCGAAAGGGTGGTAATTTGTATAATTGGGCCTGTTTGTTTTCGTATTGTAATTAGTGCCGCCGGGCAATTTGTTCTGGCACGTCACTAAATCAGAATTAACGAGGCTCGCATGCTAGCAGGTAGGTCCTCCGACACTTAAAATATAATAAACGGGCGTTTTGTTCGACGTTCATAAATTTCTGCTGATCAGATATCTCTTTTTTCTTTTCGGATTCCGAAGAACAATGGTTCTCGTTTCGGGCATTGTGTAATATTAACCCATTGTGTCGGCGCCTATAAATTTCTCCGGTTTTGTTTTATTATTATATCGCTTTCGATGTTCGTTAACGGGGACGGTCGTGAAATGTAAATAATAAAGATTAATTTTTAATATCGGAAATTTCGCTCCGTGCGCAGAAAATATGAGCCGTTTCGCGCTTGATTGCCGTGTCGTGTTAAGTCGATGTAAAATTGCACATATTTATTGGAGCTAATGTGTTTTATCTTTCCAAATACTAAGTGCTTTTGAAATTTATTATTTGTATATTTCTAGGTTGCTTTTTATCTTGGAACACATTAGTTTTTTTTTTGCGTTGTTTATTTCACACTGGGAAATCAAAAGTTTTGTAGGTCATCGGTGTTTCTTAATATAAATGCATAACGTTTTAATGGAACGAAAACATTTACATAATAAATTTTTTTCATTACAAAACTCAAGGTCTATTAATTTGTTTTAAAAAAAAAATACATTTGAGTGTATTTGAATTTATTTACAACAAAATCTGAAATAATAAAAAACGATTTTTATTAGAACTACTTTTGAAAAGAAAATACTTGAATTTTGATTACGTTTTAAAAATTATACAGATTTCATATAATAATGATAACGAATTCTATCGAAGTGAATTCGACCAACCCGCCTGTCACATGCACTTTAACGAAAACTGTACATATATCTATTAAAGTATTACAAACACGTTCACATATTACATTTACCAAAAACATCCCGCATTCACAATTTATACAATCGCTCATCCACCGCTAAGGTCGCGATTAAGCCTCGCATTATTAATTCCCATTCTCTATCCGAGAGATTAAACACGAAAAAAAAAAAACAGCACTACGTTGACAAAACAAGCACACGCGCATATAATAAAAACAATTTTTGCGTATAATTTCGCGCGGCGACCAAACGAGTTAAAAACGATTCAAAGGCCCATTGTACCGCATGTAAATAATTAAAAGCGTTTCACTTATTTGGGGGGTGGTTACCGCAGGTCCGGGTGCGGCCGAGGGCATAAATTGTGACCCTTTTCCCTAATTAAATTATAATTGCCGTGTACATGGGCCCCGGGAGCGAACCATGACCCCTCCACTGGGCCAGACGTCGACGCTGTTTTAATCGCGCCGATGCACTCGTACTAATTGATAGTGCTTGGGTAATTGCGTTTGTTTTTCGAGTTTTTGTTTGTTTCGAGTGGGACGATTGGGAATTCGATCGATGTCTTGTCGGGTTTTTGGAAAAAATTGGTTTTGTGTGGTGTTTGTTGTTGGGGTTATTGTGAAAAGGTGACTTTTTAGATGAAAGTTGGGATTATTTTGGTAAAGAAGTTGTGTTAAAGATTTCGATGTTTGAGGGGCTCGGCAGTAAGCGATGTTTGTCATTTTTGAAGAAAAAAGTTTTCAAAAAACAGTTTACGTTCAAATAAAACTAGGAGTAACCCGACGTACCGTGTTCTCCCGAAAATAAGACTCGAGACTCGAAAATAAGACTTTTATACGAAATAATTACAATAAAAAATTTCGATAAATAAAATTTATGACTACAAAAACCGAACAAAAAGATAAGAAAGTGTTATATGCGTCATTAAAAATAAAAAAATATATTTTCGTCGAAGTTAATCGAGTAAGAAATAAACATAAATGAAATTATAATCTAACGAAACAAAAATGTAAACATGACAATTATTTTTAATTGTTACAAAATAAATTTTAAATAAAATTTTCGTTACATCAAATATTTTATCTATAAATCGGGCGGCAATCCGGTTCAAAGACTATCATCGGAATTCCATACTGTAAATTACCACCACCTTTTTAATACTTGACATGTGCTTTGCGACTGTCTTCCAATCTACGCCATTCCAGTATTTTTTTCATGTATATGAATAAGATTGAGTATGCGATTAAGATTTTTCAAAAAATTTTACAATCGAAATAGTAGCATTATACAATATTTTGATTTCCATAATCAATGCCGGAATATAGAAATATCAATTAACACACACGACGTAAAGTAGTATTATACTTGATGTTTGTTTGTAGCGTACGACGCACGCATACTGACATACATACGTATACACACATACATAGACATAATTATTGATAAAAAAAATTAAGGACCACTTCCCTTGGGTTCTGGGCTCGGTTAGGTTAGGTCAGGTTAATCTATTTTTATTAAAACCTATTATTTAAAAGTTGTTTTGAATGAAAAATTCGCTAATAAATCTACGACATTAAAAAAATATGAATTAAAATATGGAAATATACAAGCTACCACAAACTTAAAATACCACACCCTAAACACCCTTTTCACTAGAAAAACACAGCCGGCTCCAAGTCGGGAATCATTTCAAAATATTAATATTTACGAAACGATAACACAATTTTATACGAAGCGTAAGCACAGACAAGTCACATTGCACAATTCCGGGCCGCATAGTTAGAGCTATATTGGCGGATCGCGTTTGTTTTCGGAATGTTACGAGTTCGAATACACCGGCTGTTATTTTTCCATTAGCGCCGGGGATATTAGTCGCGTCCAGGACCGGCGCGGGGATTAAAGCGGGCCTCTTCCTATCCGGAACGATTAAATTTGGTATAATATTGTGTATGCATGTTGCAATTGTAAAGTGGCCGATTAGTATATTAATGGATTTCGGTTTGAATTTTGTCTGTTTGATTTTTATAAACGGTGGTTTTGTCTGTTTTGAAATTGAAGAGATATTGATGTGTCATTATTTCAATTTCGGTCTGATTAACAGGATAAGAAATTTTTGATATTTTTTTTTATTAATTACAATGAAGCTAAGGTAACAATTATATAATTATACTGAAAACATATTTTATTATAAATTATTACTTAATGGTTAATGGTTTCAGGTAAATGGTTCAAATTTGTGTTCATAAACAAACTATGTTCAATATCGTTCAACTTTGATTGGAAGTAGGTACTTGCTTGTATGAATCTTTGATATAAATATAATATACATTATATATTGCATATTTATCAGGGAAATTTGATTAAAAATCAAAGAACCTATTTTTCATTTGGTATGAATTTATATTTCAATTATTTTAATCTTGACATTCAATTATAATAACTTGATGTTATATGTTTCTAAAATTGCTTCAACTTATAGTTTCAATGGCTTTAATTAGTTTCCTGAAATACCTGGCGGTAAATACGTAACTTGTTTAATACTACAGCAACTTTGAAAAACTTATTGCGGTAATGCTCATATGAAGCGCATTGCAAATAGAAATTTTAAATGTATAAACAAACTTAATTTTAATTTAAATAGAAATTTACAAAACAAACCTTCATTTCGTGAAATCTCTACGAAAAATACAGTTAAGAAACTTTCATCGCAAATTTATTGACTTAATATTTTCACGTTAGAATAAAAAACGTACCAAGCACGTTTTCCAAGCATCAACATTCGCAAAAGCCGCGTTATTTACGAAGCAAAGCTCGATTCGCCCAGAAAGTGCTAAGCCTCTCATGAGGGGTAGCTTTCGGTTTGCCGATAGCACCTTTTCTCTTTCGCTTGCGCGAATACTAAATGAGAAAACTAGCGGCTTGTTTGCGCGACGAATTCGCATTCGGACGAGTGGAATTGCGTTTTAATTCGGCTGGGGGTTGTGGAAATTAGGGGTGTAATGTCGGGATGTGGAATGCGTCTTCCCGCGGGAACTAGGCCGGTATTCGTTTGTATAATATGATTGTTATTGTTTTCGGAGGGGGGTGAGGGTTAGCCTGAAATAGACGGTTTGTTTATTAATAGTTGTTATTTTGTTGGATTGGATTAGGTATTTTTGTTTTGTGAAATCAAAGGATAGTTCTGAAAAAGTATCAAGTATATGATAATCAATTTGTTTTGGAAATAGACATCGAAAAATTATCATGTTATTTTTGTTTCAGGAAGTTTGTAACTAAAAGTTTTTTTCTAAATTACGTGTTGAAAACGTGTCTCGACTGTCACGGTGAAATATAAGAATAAATATAAAATAATTGCATCGGTGAAAATAAAATTAGGTATAATTGATTGCAGAAGATCGTGGTGAAATTTCTAAATAGTATTTGATGAGAGAAAAGTTATTTTTTGATCTGTTACCAAAATTTTTATTTATATGCTAAACAGTTTGTTTTTTTTTTTACAAAAAAAAAGATTAAGTACTATTTTATTACTTTTCAATCAATCGCATAATTTAAAAGTGGATTAAATTAATCGTTATTGAATTTGGCATACATGAAGGGCGTCACCCTAATATTTTATAACTAATTCTGTCAAAATTATACCGCGCCTGATAATTGGAATTTTAAATTCGATTCGTATACTTTAATCGCATTTGCGTCAATGAAAATTGTATTATTTATTAGGGTGGTATGAAAGTGGAAAGATTCTTTCCTGTAATAGGGGATGAGGCTTCCACGGAGAGTTTGCGGGTCGAAAGAAAATAACACGTTTATTTTATTTTTTTTTATTTTCAGCCAGAGCCGAATTCCTCACTGACACTGATTAATGGGGTGCCCCTTTTTGCGGAGTTCGTTTTTCATTTGTTTCGCTCATAAATTTTCCATAATGACATATTTTATTTATTTGAACACATCAGTTGTCACTGATTTTCTCTTATTTATCTTAAACGGCGAGAAGCCGACAACGAGCGAGAATTTTCCCTCTACTTCACGATTTTTTTCCGTTCTCACCCTCTCTCGTTCTCTTTCCCTCACCTTCATAAGCAGCCTATTAATCTTTGAAAATTATCACTGGGGTGATTTTTCTTCTATGTTTCGCAGGGGAAAAAATGAAAAACTTATTTTCAACCCGAACGAAGAAGAGTGCGGGCTTGGCTCGGTACGTTCAGGTTTTTTCATCTTTGTTTTTTTTTCTTCATCGACGTCAAAATCGGTGTTTTATTGATCGAATTTTTGGTTATAAACAATTCGAACGATTTCATAAATGTACGAATTTTTTTTTTTATATAATATAAAATATTTTGGATTAAACCGACCAATTACAGAAAACCGCAGTCGTACCAATTACACTGGGCACAAACTAAAGTAGGGACAGGGTGGTTTTGGGTCGAATTAAAATTTAAATATGCGATCCCACGGATGACGTAGCTACTAGTATTATATGTATGAGAAGCGAACTAAATCTTGTTCCGCGGAACATAAAGTCGCGTACCGAAATAGGCGCTCGCGCTCATGAATATTAAATTATATTGACACAAAGAAAACGCGACGAAGCCTTGCTACCCTTCACTTTGTTAACCGCGTCATTATCTCCGAGGTGACCATGTTAACGCGGAATTTGACAGAGATCGTACGATTTCGCACAAATTTGTACATTTACAATTCATCTTTGTATTATATGAATACGATAAAATTGTTATTTGTTGATAAAAAAAAAAACCAAAAAATTTCAAACTATATACACACTGGGCAAAAGAGCATTCTGGCCATTATCCAAACAACGCTCTCGAACCGCAAACAAATCGCACCCGCGTCTTATTCGAACACGACAAATGTAGCACGCAAAGGGCCCACAGTTAAGGGCGCACAAACACCGAAACAAAGCCTCACCCGCAGAAGCTACCCACCTTCGGCTGAAATCCTCGGCAAAATCTTACGAGAATTTATGAAATGTGCGTGACAATGCCTTCATGACTTAATAATTGCTCCAGAGACCGCCTTTCCCTGAGAGAGGCGAGAGTTTCGCGTCTACGCACAAACACCGTATTGCGAAACTAAGGGGCGACTTTCGTAAACCACCCTAAAGGAGGCTCTACACTATCCTTCGTGTGCCCACTTTTGGCCAGGGTCCCGGGGAAGGGCCTAGACAAACACGGCCCTTGTTTTCTTTGCGCGCGTATATAAGGTCGACGATCGGAGTAAGCGACAAAGCGAACACAACAAGCTTTTGCCGTGGCACATGCGAATAAGGAGGAAAAGCCCTTCTCATCCCTTTGCCCTCGTGTAATATAATATGTATGCGTTTTGAGCGTTTGAGGTCGTTTCGGGTCTCATTGCGGCAGTGCTTTCTTTGCGTTCTACGTCCCGTGAGATGTTTTGGTGTATTGAAAGATTTTTTTCATTTCTTTGAATTTATGTGTTATTTATTTTAGATTGATGTGCGAAATTTAGTGTTGAATAGCGATATTTTTTTATTTAATTTATCGTTTTGAAAACATCGAAACGTTTTCTATTTATAGTTCGAGTTTACGTTTTATTCTCGGGTAATGTTGCTGTGTAATGTATAAGAAAATTCTCTGACAATATAGGGAATTTTTCTTTTACTAAACGTAAAATATTCAGAATGGTATGTGAGATGTAAAGGAGGAATATTGAAGGATATATGTACCCAATAACGATATTATTGTGGATATTGAAGGGCATAACGTTCAATAACGACACCGCAGAAAATCCAGATACGACATTTCCACTACATATTTCAAAGAGTGAAAAGGAAAAAAAAACATGATATTCTCTTTCATAAAGAACGACAAGGAAACAAAATGCATTTTTGTTTCACATATTACATAAAATAAAGGTAAACAAAAAACGAAACACGGAAAACTTAATCAATCATCCGAATCATCGTCATCTGTGCATATACATAATATGACATTATAATATATGTGTTGTGCACGCAGAAGCATAAAACGAGTGCGTGTTAATGTCTATGAAAGCTTTGACTTTTCGTGACCGTGGCCAGAGTTTAAGACTTAAAATAATTTAATTTGAGTTTGTGTGACGTGGGAAGACACCTTTGTTAATAAATTACTGAAAGCCTAGGTCGACTTTTGTCTCGAAGAAGCTCGTCAATGAAACACTTAGCCGAATTTCCTGTAATTTTCGTTCATTTGCACGAACTCACTAAAAAAGCATGAATTTGTCTTGGCATGTAATGGAAATTATAGATAGAATTTTCTATTTTTTAAAAATGAACAATGTTTCATTTTGTTGTATAAAAATAATCTGAATTCACTAATATAATTTGACGAAATGAGATAATAACGTGATAATTTCGGATTTGTGATTGAAAAAGAATTTATCGGACATATCTGTTCTTTTTTCGATCACGCAAAAAAATAGTTAGTCATTATTTTGTGTATGCATTACACAATACAAGAGTATTTCGAAACTATGATAATTATCATGTACCAGTCATTAGTACATAGTCGAATAATATTTTCAAAGATATCCGTGCGTGAGATACAACAATAATTTCTCCGAAACGTAATACATTACAAATCGACTGATAACCTCGAAACAATCATGTAAAGATTTGATGTCTTTATCGAAAATAATTAACCATCCCCGAATAACGTTAATCTCGACTGAAGACTAATTGGGTATATCTTTTTTCGGGAATTGATCGCACAATGGCGTGACACGGTCGCCTTTAAATTTCTTCACGACCCGCCCCTGGCTTTTTTCCTTCGGATTGCGTACACGCGTTCCCATGTAATACACGGCCCGTCATTATTCGTTCATTAGCCGTTCGCCAGGGTCGGGTCCGAAGATTTGCAGGCTCTCGATGAGGCCCAGACAATGATAATATATCCGGCGAAAGCTGTCCCTTGCGGCCCTTTGAGGAACACCATAGCTGAAACGAGGCTGACAAATGGTGTGGGCGTTTTTTCCTTATATCGCTCGGCTATTTTTTCGTTAATTTATTTTATATATAAATATTTACGATAGTTTGCTGTCGTTCTTTTGTGCAGATTTTTTTCTTTTATTTTTTCCGTTGTCCTTTTTTTTCAGGGACCGAAAAAGTTAACCTTGCGGGGGTCGTTTGAAGATCACGGCTGCCCCGGGGGCGTTCGAGGGTTAAAAATTATGCGAATTCGTTGTTATTTTTTTGCGTGAAATATCTGGGGGAAAATCTCTGGGGTCGACTTAGAAAGTGTTTACGTTTCACTTTCTTTTATGCGATCATAGCATGAGTGCAACGACGCACGCAATTCGTCGCACGTTCAGAATCGAATAAAATAAAGGAAAATATGACTTTGAATAATTTATCATCATAACATATATCAGATGCATAGAATCAGAAAATACAATGCCTTATATTTTATGATATATATCATGTTTTGAAATTTATTTGAATGTACTCAATGCACTTTGTTCACTCAATTAGATGACGAGTATTATTTTATTGAATTTTTTTTATCGTAAATTTTCTACTATATACCTTTGTTTGAGAGGGTAATTGTTAATTTTAATTTTGTACCTTTGTCGTTTATCAATAGGTTTCACTGAGGATGGGTCTTGTAATAAATATTTCTAAATGCGTGTTTTTCATGTTCGGAGAAGAACAAATTGAATATAAACTTGACTATATTTGATATTCGATATTGAGAGATGTTTGATTAGTTTTATTTAGTTTAAAATCTGAAAACTTTTTGTTTTGAATTCTCGTAATTGAGTTTGTAGTGCATAATCTTACTTCTTTTCTGTGACGATATATAAACAACGTGTCACGTAAATATTTTAAACAGTTAATTTATGATTTGTAAAGTTTATACAACATCAATGTTCAGATGAAAAAATGTATATACGTATAAAGAATTCTCCTTATTTAGTTTATTCCCATTCGAACTTGTTACAGAAACAAAATTTTGCTTAGAGTTCAAATTTTCATGCGATACAAATTCGAACGAACTTTTCATAAACAACGAAACAGTTTTTCACAGTTTTTCGAAAACACTCGATAAACATCTCGGCAGACGACGACTCCCTTAAAAGAAAGAGTGACTATATAGATTTTTTGCGGCCCTTACCGAAAAAGAAGACGACTAAGTGTCAAACTTTGTTATGTCGCCGAAACAAAATTCCCCATTCTGCGAACGATTCGAACGATCGTAACGCGTTTATGACTGCACCGCTAGATAAAAAAAGCAAGCCTCCCCAGGGGCCTGAGAGTGTCTTTCAGATATCTGTGAGACCGAAACGGGGGCTCTACTCGGTGTAAGCCCGTGGGCATAATTTACGACAAACCCTCGAAAAAAGTATAAATATAATATAAACATATCGTAGTAAACATTTACATTACACCGCGACGTGACGAAAGTTTCGTATTTCTCAATATGAATTGTTTATTTGTTTTATTTATTTGTTGTACTAAGGAGGTGACCCTCGCGTGGTAGTGGTGCGCCTTGTGCATTCGCCCTGCAGCTTTGATTTATTTTATTCGAACTCGTTTGAATTTCAAAACGCGTCCGTATCTTCTTATATCGCCGATACAATATATTACGCGTAACTAACACGATTGGTTTGATCTATGATCGTTTTATTTATCGAAAATACCCTTACTAAAATTTTTCTGGGGTGAAACAATGGGATTAATACGGATGAATGATTTGAATGAATTTACTTATAATAAAAGCAATGTTTTTTTTTATTTTGAAAATTTATTTAAATTATTCAAGTAAGTGTAAGTTTTCATTTGAAAATTGTATGATCCATTTGTTCGTGTTACTTAAAAAATAATATTTGTGATATTTTGATTGCTCTACATATTCCTCAATATCAGAAATTGCGTATTTAATTGAAATTGATTCTTAAGTAAAATCAACATTAAATTTCTATTTAACTATAAGATAAATATTATTAAAAATACTGTGGGATATATTAATGGATTGAATTAATCGTCAGACGTTTCTTAACTAAAAATTTTCTATTATTTTCGGCAGAATGTTGCATTTTATCAGCACCACTTTTTGACATTATTCAAATTGGACATTATCTAATGAAGAAGCCATTTATATGCTAATGAAGTTGCTTTTATTGTTTGAAAGTTTAATTAACAGCGGCCGAACAAAAGTTGAACTGTTCTTCATCGATGAAGTGTTTTATTATTGAAGTTTGAACAAAAATTTTTGAAGCCTAAAGTATATAGGGAAATATTATAATCCGATTACGCTAACGGTCAATATTTTGTTTGATAAATCCATTTAAAATATAAAAACTGTAAGGCATATGATAGGTGGCTAACCTGAAGTATTATATTTCACATGTCTATTTTTCGAAAATAATTAATATATCTTTTAGCCACAAACACTTTTTCTGAAAATATCGAATGAAAGTTAAAACTTATTATTTTTTATATTTATTAAACATGTTTAAAGAATATTAGTAAGTCATTATAAAAGTTAGTTATTTGCTGATTATCAACAGCTTGTATCGATTCTTACAATAAGTATTATATTATACATGAAGTTTTCGAACGTTAAAGATATTGTAAAAAAAACTTCGAAGCAACTATAATGGATAATCAAACTTTGCAATTTTCATCTTTAATAAGAACATGAAATAATTTTTGATCATATAAAGTTAAATTTAGTAATAATTTAAACTATTCAGTGTAATTTTCGATTAATGAAATTAAAATTTAAATATTAATATGAATATTTGGATTTCGACCAATAAAAAATAATATACATCTCAAAAATCAATTTTTCATTTCAAAGTAATACATTTTCATTTCAAATTAATACTTTTTCAATTCAAATTTGAATTAAAAGTGTTAATTTGAATTGAAAGTGTTAATTTTAATTAAAAGTGTTAATTTGAAATGAAAAATTGTTAATTTTGAGTAAAAAAGATGTATATCAAAGATCATCAACCACAAAATGTAAAAAAAAAAAAACCAAACCACCACCCACTTTCAAATTCGTTTCGACAAAACTCAAAACAGCACGAGGTTTCAGCGGCCGATGTAAATTTCGCAACGAGCGTGTTTTCACCTTCTTATTACGTACGGTCTTGACTCGGGAGAACACAGGGCAGCCTCACGTCCCTCTCCCGTTCCTCCCAGCGCCCGGAGAGGAAAGGTGAAGTTTGTATCATAAATCTCATGGAAAGTTGAGAGCCCGCAGGAGCGGATTGAAACTTTTTCCTTTCCACCTTTGCCTCTCGCCTGGCGCGGTTGCCCTCCGCGTTCCTTTTGCGTGTTGAAGTGTTGACCCCTCCCCTCGTTTTGTGGTACAGGGACGGTGCTCGAGGAAAATCTTGAAGGATTGTCGGTGAAATCTGGTTTTCGCTATTTTGACCTAATTGAGTAAAATGCGTTCGAGAGTGTTTGGACTGAAAGATTCTTTAACATTTTATTTCTTATCGATATCGTAAGAATCAAAAATTTATGCGATTTCGAAATTGGTTAAGAGAAAGGTTTGTAGGTCAAAAGCTCTGTAAAAGTTTTAGAGTTAGTAGTACTCAAGGAGAAAGAAAAATAACTTCGAAATCGTATTTTTTATATTTTACGATAACGATAGATATCAAATGAATTTGGGTTCACAAAGTTTATTGAAATTATATAATATATTATATAATTATATAACGTTCACTAAAAAACAATATCGTTCCAAAATTCCATTTTTTTTATCGTGTTTATTTTTTAATTACAGATAAAGAAAAACTGATATTCAAGCAATTGAATACAGAAATCATTCTTTATCAAATAAATCCAGATTTGTAATATTTATTTATAAACTGATCCTAAAATTGTTTAAATTTTGTATTCAATGACAAAAATAAACTATTTTTAATATAAAAAAAATATTGAATATAAAATTCGCGAAGACGCATAATAAATTTCGCATATTTATTCTGAAAAAATTCGAAAAGCTCATAAACCAAAATATAACAGACGAAATCGTCGCAAGATCGGATCGCGAAAATCCGACAATTTTTCAACTGTAAAATGTATGAATACGAGCGAAGTGAGGGCGCACGCAGGGACACCATAAAAACGAGATTGCCACTCTCGATTCGAAGGGTTTTCGAAATCGCGGCAAAACGACACGAGTGTTATCCATACGATAAGGCGGTTGCACCTGCGGTCGAAGGGTCGACCCTTGACCGGTGCTTATATTTCCGGTCATACACGGCAACAATGTGAGTATGTTTCGGGTGCCCCTTTCTCACATCTGAAGTGTATAGAATCGAAATCCACAAAGATCGCTCTATCAAATTTTTGATTTTTTTTAATATTAATTATATTATAATTTATTTTTGTTACATTGAAAATTATCGTGTTTGAAATTATGTATAGTTCAATTGTATAATTGAAGATATTTTTTATTATATTTCGAAAAAATTATGATTGATTTTATATACGGATAAAAAAAAAAAGGATAGTTTTTGAATATCGTATTTTCGTTTAATGGCGGAAGTAGATTGCGGGTTTTGGATCTACATTCCGCATATAATACGCACATTTCCCATGGAAGAACGGGAAATGTATCCATCATCGCGGTTCGTGACAAATTGGACGTCGTAAGCTGCATCGAGAAGTGGCGGTTACGGGAAAATCGGGGTTCGGAAAATCGCCGTCGTGAATTTCCATAGGTCTCTCTAATATCGGATGGAATTTTTTTTCAGGTCATTTGTCATGGTGTTTTCTTTGGTGATGTTACGCGGAAGTGCTTCTTTGTGCAGATTAAAAAAGTGAGATTTCGTTTTTAGGGGTGCATTAGAATAAATTTATTTGAATATTCGGATACTTCATATTATTAAAATTATTACAGTTTTTTAGAACTATGCGAATTTTGAATAAAAACGGAAATAATTGATAACCACAATTTGATCTGACGAGAAATCGGATGCGAATAACCTCTAATTTTGAATATAAATACAATCCACAGATTCAGCATCGGTTATGTTAAATGTCGGTTTCGGGTTGAAAGTTTAAAGCCCCGAGGCAGTTGCGGAAACTTGTCCCGCGTAACTACCGGTCAACCGAAAGCGTGTTTTTCAGAACGACCCTCGCCTCACTTGATAAATAGCCATAGTGGGAATTGTACGCAGATATCTATACGTACATCAAGCATTATGACCGATTCAAAAATCGCGCTGTCTCAATTCCCACTTTGGTATTCTTGTTCGAATTTAAGATGTATGAGAGGCTTTAACGAATGCTACCCGAATAAAGATCAGTAGCGCTAGATGTAGGAGGCAATCCGAAATCATCATCCATTTTTCACGAGCCGCGGATTTTCCTGACCCGCAGGAATATCGTGAAAAATTCATTGACATTTCGATCTCGAGAACACCGTAAGAGAAATAGCGCAGGAATATAGTATGTAAATTCCGGGAACAAGCGAAGCTTTCCCTTTGATCGAAATATTCAGTAAACCATACACTCCGCTGCTGCCGTGCCGCTTTCTTTATACGTGTATTTTTTCTTCGCAGTTCTCTTACAGGAAGAAGGCTTCCACGCTGAATTTTTACCTTTTCTTCTTCTCTCGCTTGGGGCAAAGGATGGGATGGAGGTTTATATGTAGAGAGCATTTGCAATTTCGTCGGTGGCGTGCGAAACAGAGCGCAGGCAGCAAAACAATACTTTTTTCAATTGTCAAAATTGACGAAGGTATAAGGGCTAAAGCTGTTTGAAATGCAAGCACCGTACTTCCTAGCCACCTTGGCACGCACCTGATAAAGACGTGCCGAATGGAAAAAAAAATTCTACGGAAAAATTCGTCATGATACGATTTCAGATTTTCTATCTGCGTTTGTTGTATTGTTTTCCTTCAATATTTAAAAAATCTCAACGATATTATTTTTTCAATTTTTTTTATTTTGAATGGTTTAAGTCACTAGAATACAGATGTCACTATTCATTAATTTTTATTGTTTGATATTTTCAAAAATTCATACGGACTTCTTTAATAATTGTATTAAAAATAAAAAAAAGTATAATAATTGTATCGAGTATTTTACGCAATTATGCGATAATCATTGTACATTTGCGTTAAACTCGAAAGTTTGTAAGATCTTTCAGAAATTCAAATACGCACAAATCCAATCGAAAATTCCAGTAAATTAATATATAAATTTTAAAGATACTTCGGAAAGTTTCAAATGCTTTCAATCGACGCCAACATCGAAACCGCACGAGGTCAATGTTAAGACTTTGAACTTCTTCGATTTTCACTGACGTTTGACGAATTTTCTTTGAGAAAAGTTTGATCGTTATCGGACGTTTATAACAGTCTACTTGTTAAGTACGATCATCTCCAAAGGCCTACTTATAACGTTATCAACGATCTATATAACATTTTAAATATCGAAGATATAATAATCTAACAATTTTTTCACTGATAGAAACTTTATTATAAAACGTGTTTATTGCATTGAAATTTCCACCAAACAACAATCCAATATATGAAAACGACTGTTTTGTATCTCGTTCACAATAAAACAACGGCTCGTTCCCCCCGTTCGAAACAATACAATATTTATTCAGAAGCGGCAAAATGGTAGTAATTTGCACTCGATATTATGATATTTATTGCAGACACGGCAACCGTAAATCGGATTCGCCCCCGTGGAGCATTATCGAGAGTTCCGTTTCTATGGCCAGTATCAATATCCATCCCTTCGGACCTTATCTCTATAGCGATTCTGGTACGTGCCGGTTTTTATGCGACTATTGCCACACTTTGCCGGACCTTATCTCAGGTGATGCCAGTTTGCGACCCGGGCTCTATTTTCTGCCACGGTAGTGCCGAACCTCCACCACGGCGAGTGCATCCACCTTTGGTAGGTGGGTGGTGAGACACTTTACGAGAATGTCGTGCGAACTTCGTTTTAATATCGAAGTGTGCAGGAGGTTCGTAAAGTTAATGCATGTCTTAATGAAACGTCTCGAATTCTGAATTGTATGAGTTTTTGATTAAAATTTGATGTTTTGATGGAAATGTAAAATATAAAAAGTGCGTTTTACAATTTATTGAAATGAGCGACCATTATATTATATAAATATCTGTATTCATTTCGGTTCGTGAATTTTCATTTATTTGACAGCGAAATATATTCTAAGGTAGGAAACATAGTTGTAATTCTTGTCGCAGTGCAACTTTTATTATTTCCTTTTAGTGGTGCCACTTTGCTTTGAGCTCAAATATAAAGTTCGATGTTGAAGATTTTCTACGGTTAGCCTGGGGCTACATGTAAGACAGACAGTCTCTTGGTACTGTCACCAACGTTTCTCAAATAATTTATATTGTCTCCCGTGTTCTAGTACTCGTTCTAGGTACATTTGGAACGTCTCTTAGATAGAAATGCAGAATCGAAAGAGCATAGTGTTGCATTGTGGCGCTTCCGTATTGAACCATTGAATGCTTTCCATAGTAAACGTACAGTTAAATCGAGGAGATTAAATTTGAACATTGCAGATTAGTGTATAATGGATATGTCTAATCGACGATATTAAGCTGCATTATTATATATGCTATATGAATTGATGTATGTAATGATGATTGCAAGGGCTTGATTAATATGCGCAAATAAATGTTTAATGGTCACCCACTCATCGATATAAATTACGTATAATTATAATTTATATAAAGTAAGACAATTTAATACTAAATTTTTTAGATAATTTTAGAAAAGTATTCTGTGAAAATTTTTTGGAAAAGTTTATATATTTCATTGTACTTTATGTATGTTCATAAAATATTCTCGAGCACGTTGAGCAAATTCGAACGACGAATTCATCGCGATAGAATGATGTGCGACGTTGTTATGAAGAAAAAAGTGGAGATACAAATGGGAAAGCGAGACAAGTCGTCGGGTACTTTTCAAACACGGAAAACGTTATCTCAATCTTAAGGATTACCGCGAGCGTATTTTTCATTGTATTGCTTCCAAAAAGGAAATTCGATATCGCACGAGATATCTGAAAGCATCAAATCCTTATTGATATATTAAATAAAATTCAACTCGCAAAAGAGGAGCAAGCAAACTCGAGCGAAAAAAAAATACACACAATATAATATATAACATACAGCGAGTACAAAATGAGTCGGGAGAAAATAGCGCGAGAAAATTGTGCCATATTTTCCGAACGAACGGATCCAGGGAAAACTCTTCGCGTTTTCTTTAGCCCGAGTGTATTTGTTTTGCGGGTATTTGTTCGTCGTTTTTTATATATATGTATATATACAATATTTCGCATACGGGTGCGCCAGTAATTTTTCCTTATTTTTTCAAGCTATATGCCAATTGGGACAGAAAATGATTCGGTCCTCGCTCGATTCGCGAGCTCGCGAAATGAACGCTTTTAACTGTTCGGAATGTTCCAGATTTATATTTATGTGTGTTGCTTTAAGCTCTTCTTCCACTTTTCGTAGTTTCCGGAATGCATTTTTCGTATTTTTTCCCTTAACGGTTCCCCGTGCCAAAAGGGTCGTCGCGTATAATTCGGATTGCATGCAGAAAGAGTTCCGTTGCGTCATAGTAAATCGTTTGCAGTTGAGATATTTTTATATTTAAAATGTCAGTGCGACGTTAAATTGTATTGAATCAAATACAATTTTCTTTGCCGTATATCTTTTGACCAAGGTAACTTTACTGAAAACAAAAAAGTTACATTGTTGGCATAATGTTACATTGTTCACGAAACGTTATGTTTTTGTTGTTTTTCTATGTTATTTAAAGTCAGATACTTAAATATATAACATATATCAAATTGGATTAAGATATATACATTTTTATGAATCTGTACACACATTTTATACTGCTAAATCCTATTCTGACCAGAAATCCGCGAACATTTTACGATACGCACATATTTATGTCGGCGCACATACACACTTCCCCTCAATAAAATTGTCATAAACGCGCGCACATAATAACACATACATATAAAACACAATGCGTATTATTATAATGTAAAGGTAACAAATGGCGAAAGCGGAAGCCGGAAGGGGAACCAAACGGAAGTGGGACGGCGAGGAAGAGACCACTGACGATAGATCAGGGATGGATTCACAGGAAGGGATATAGTTATTGAGACTAATTGGATCAAAATCACCGAGTGATTCTCACTTGAAGAGATATCGAATAATACTTTCTACAGACGACAAACAAATTACGATCTGAATTCTTCGTGTAATTAATTTCAAAATTTTCGACCCATTTGAGAGTATCGTGCGGTATATAATGACCACAATAAAATTAGCATCGTTTCCCCGATAGAATTTAAACTACACCCCGACACTCAAAAAAGAAGGCGAATTAAGGGGCAGTAAAGGTATGAGCGGGCCCCAGGCCGCAGATTTTTATTCGTAGCCCCTAAATTTAGTTACGGCAAGAGGAGCTGCTAATCCTATAAGGGGTCCGGGCCCCATTCCCGGCCCGGCCCACTTTCGGGTAGCCCCTTTGTTTCGTGTGACCAGAATTACAAACAGGCGTTAAAAAATATTGCCAATAAAAAGTTTCACCGGCGGCACTATATTCTGTTCGACAAGCCGGGGCGCCCTTTCTTTCTACTCTCGGGTGAGTGCTTGCTTTATATCAGTGGTGTGCAACTTGTGTATGGTGCTATTTCATTTGTTCTATAAATTTGTAAAATACAATGCATTCTGAGGCTATGAATACATTTCGAGAAACGTTTTTTGTATAAATTGAGTTTTATAATTTTTTAAAATACTACATTTATATGACAAGTTTTTAATATTTAGTTCAAAAAATATGTATGTATTTATCGAAAGTTGAATTTGAATAAATTTGAAAATTATAAATTTTATAAAATTCATATTCTTTGGAAGTTGAGCACCTGTGCTTTATTTATATATGTTTGTGTTGTGGATAAAATAAATACGTACTCCATTCAAACTGTTCTCATACGTTTTCGCGCTTTTCCCGATTCGAATCTGGTGCTTTTCGAATGCCGATTTTTCTAGGTGGTTCGTGTTTAACTCGTACAATTTGCACTCGATTGAAAAAATAGTTTGATTCCCGTTTGTTTATCTACGCTTCCAATATCGTCGATTTGCACAGTTTTTATAAAATAATTTCACCTGCATTTATTTAGTAGAATCGATCCACGCCGAAATATTCACTCGAAAAAATACATCGGCGACAATTTTCCAATTTTGCGTGAAACGCGACGAATAATGAAAACAAATCAAACGCATTCATCGGCCCAAATGAAACGAAAAAGATTTTAATCAAAGCCGTCCCCCACCTTTATCGGATTCCGTTTCTTTTAATTCAGACCAACTTCTACAGCGGCTTCACAAAAGACCGAAAAAATAAAAAGAAACGAACCGGACTCCTCAACACTGTCGCGGAGAGGCCCTCCGGTGCTACCTTCTTCCATAATCCACAGCACAAAGGGCCGAACCCTATCGAACAGAAGAAAAAAATTGAAGAGCATAAAAATATGTATAAGGAGACGCAGAAACCGGAGCGCTTGTGCCTGGGAAGATTTATGAGCGCTAATGAGAAGAGAGATCCCCTCCTCCTAGAAATAGAAAATATTGTGACTCGTTCTTCTTTCCCTCCGAAGATATCTCAACATTGTGCACTTTCCACAATCTCAACTTTACAAATAGCGGCGGCGACGAAATCAATCCACGTCATCCGTTTGACGAGGCGACGGCTTTATATACGTATAATATAACTGGTTGTTCTTTTTTTAACGTGTTGTCGGCGTCGACTGTTAAACGTCTTCTGGCATATATAGGGCTGTTCAAAATTGAAAATTCCGCTTTGCGTAACGGTGGGATTGAAGCGTGCTCGCGCTGGCGTGAAAATTCAATTATAGAATTGCGTATGGAGGTCGGTTTGCTAATTTGTTCGATAAAAGATTGTTTTGTGCAATAGTTGGAATCGAATTATTTATTTTGTTTGTTAGTTCGATTTATTTTATATACAGTAGAACTTTGATTACCGGGACTAAATCGGGATCGATATGGTCTTTATAATGAAAAATCCGGATAGTTGAAAAAAAGGAATGAATTAATTAGAAATTAAATTAAATTATTTATAGAAATTTTAGGTTTCTCTAATTAGTATACATACATACATATAGTATACATACACAAATTTTAAGTATTTTTTAAATGTATTTACACCCTGTTTATTTTTAGTTATTTGATACTGGCAAAATTTGTGAACATATGTAAAATAAAATCGCCACGATAGTGTATTTATTGTTTCCTTAGATAAATTAACGGAGTCATGATTTTTAATACCATCTGTGAAAAGATTTTTATCTCCAAAATTTTAAATAATACATTTCCTTTTAAGTTGTAGTTGGATCACCTTATAATCGAGACTGTTATGAGTCCATATAGTTTTGTTACATACCGGTAAATTTTAGGACTCTTGTTATGCAAAAAAACCGTAAAATCCGTTATTTAAAAAAAAAATATTTTTTTGAACAATCCGCATAATAGAGGTTCTACTGCATTCAATCGATTGAGATCCACTAGTTGATTTCTTTCGGTTATTTTACTAGAAAAAATATTGTGTCTCACGTTAAAAAAATCTTGCCCTATATTTCGAAATGATCCCTATAAATTGTGTTCCAACTTTTTCAACAAAATCAAAGAGAGCTATTTCTAAACAACACTTCTATAAAACAAAACAACCATTAGATCAACAAAAGAATTCTTTCACCTTTATTACAGAGAATCTTCTAAATCTTATTCAAAAGAACCAAACGCACAAACATCTCCATCATTATTCCGACTCATTCACGATCACCCTACCGAAACAAACTACTTTCGAATCTGAAAAAAAACCCCCCCAATATTTACCACCCAAAGAAAAACCAACACCGTAAACATTTATGCGCGCGTGATGCGATTAAATCTATACGTTAAGAGATTTTTTTACGCCTTCGCGCCCTTATTGCTCACAAAGGGTTGGCTCGGACGATCCGTCGCGTACACCCTTAAACCGGCGTAGACGCTGTCGCCCCATAGCGGCGCACCGACGCACTATTGTGCGCTATGAAATATTATATTGATCGTAAATGGGGCGGTTTACGGGCGCGGTTGTCGCCGTGTAATGTCCGCGCAATAAAACGCCGCGTTGATGTGCGCATAACAGATTTCTGCGCCGCCCATGCACGTACTGGCTTTATTGTTATTATTGGCGTTATTATATTGTTTTCTTTTATCGTGTGTGTGTGTGGGAGGGTTGGGGGTGGATTGGATTGGGGTTTGATTTGGTTTTGATCGCTGTGGGATTTTTGATGGTTTAGTCTGGTCAGATTAGATTGTTGCGGTTGAGTTTTTTTGTAAGGGACGGGTTTCGTGATCGGTTCTTCGAGAGTTTTGAAAATGCGGAGAAGTGACAGAAAATATATCTGTCAATTATTTCTACTTTGTTTACTTTTGTAGTATCTTTGAAATTATTCTAGTGATTTACGTGGTCACTTGTTACATTCGAATTTGTTATTTTACTCATGTGTTCCTCGTTTTACGTAGTATTTGTTAAACACGACTTGTTTCGTCGAAAAATTTTTTTTTTTGCGATATTCTGTTTTACCGATCTATGTAACATACAGTGATATAATTTTCCGAAAATAACCTTTTTAATACATCTATATTTTCCATTTATTCAAAAAAGCTCTCAAAAAAATAAATACACTTTGTAAATATTTCTTTTCTTGAAGTGTTCACTGTTATGATAATCCTCTATTTTTAACTAATTGACAGTCCAAGTATGATATTAAAACGCTGAAAAGTGACAATTAAAAACATCTATACAATTTTAATAACTTCTACAAAAATTGTAATATATTTCTTTAATTTATTTAAAAAACCTATCTCCTCTTTTTCATACATTTTTAAGACTCGTTTAACATGATTTAGATTTATATGGTAATCTACTAGAACCTATCTACCATATTAAACGAGGGATACCCGTATTTCATATACACTGAATTTTCCTTATTCGCATTCAACATACGCAATTTATAACCATTGTTATATAATAATAAAACATTGTTAAAAACGTTAATTCAATGTTTATTCTTTGCTTTTTATTTATTTTTTGGTTGACGACACCTGGGCGGTTATTGTTCGTGACCGCTGACCGCTGACTCGGTTAATTATTCGCGCGAGACGATAAATATTTTTTATTTTTCCGGTCGCGAACGGGTTGACTGTGATGCGTTACGAATTTGAAATTAAATTTTTGGACTGCTTCATGTTTCAAGGGATGTGATGTGAAATTCAGTTTCGATTTATGTCTCATTTTAGTATGATAGGACGTTGAGTACTTAAATATTTAATGTGAATACCAAATTTACTACTTAGTGAATGGGTAGTGAATAAGGTGATCGCATAATTTTAGACGTTTCCAGAATTTATATATTGAATATATTATACAATCATAATCAAGGAATATTTGAAATGAAATTCTAAACGATGCATATTAGTAGAACGTTATTAAAAAAATAAATGTTTCAAATTCAAAATTAAAGAAAGTTTTATAAAATCAACAACCATTCAAAAACAAATCACTGCTTCAATACCCAGATTTCTAAAGTATAAAACAATATCACATTTTTACAGCCTCGTCGGCCAACTATTGAACGTTGACGGCTACAAAGCGGCCGCAGATTCGAATCGGGCTTTTTTATATGCCGCCGATTAATTATGCAATAATGGCAATTTCAACTCGACCGTTGTAAAGGCCCAGTGCGAAAACTTTTCACGACCTAATAAACAAACTTCGCCGTTTTGGCGCGCTAATTAACCGCTCTGGCCTTGTTTTCGCTTAAAATTCTGCCGTTTTAAAATGCGAGACCGATGGAAGAAAGTTGAGTTCAGGTGCCGATTTTGAGTTGTTCGCGTATGGAAATTTCTATAGGAGTTGTGTTTGTTGTGGTTTTCGTGTAAATCTGAAAAATTAAATTTATTGTAGTTAAAAAGATAGTCGACGGTTTAGTTTTATCGAAGAGATCAATTTTTAACGATTGTTGAAGTTGAGTGAAATTTGGCATGATTTTAGACAGATGTGTCTATGTATTTTTGATGAAAGATCATTTGAATTCGTTTTTAATAGTTTTTAGAAAATTAACTTCTCATTATTATGGTAAAGAAAAATATTGAACATAAGATGATTTATCGGAAAAGTTTTTTTTAATTACTTTTGATTAAACGATTTCTTTTAAAATATAATATTTATTATATGGATTCATTTTGAAATTTATATTTTACAGAACTGCCTCAGTGAAAATGGAAATATTTTTCCAAATGAGGCGAATGAAAATTGTAAAAACGGAATTTTCATTCTCACTAATACTCGCGCTGTTCGAATCAGCAATCTCTCATTCACTAGTTCAGCACTTTACATATTGAAAATTTTCAATAAATTCCGACGTTTCCATAAAATTTTTACGAAAGCACGGATTCATTAATTCAATTTACATAAAAAAAGCGCACAGAAGTCTTATATTTATTGAAGTCCATTCTCGCCGGTTAATTCCGGCGCAATTCGACCTCCGTCGTCGTCTCGAGAGTCCGGCCGTAGCAATGTAAATTTTTATGTGTTTTTTTAATTTTAATGCGACACAGTTACGACGTATTAATCTCTTTTACGGCGTCGCTGCGCCTTTGTTGTTCGTAATAACCTCCCCGTCACAGCTGCAGGTTACTTTTATAGTTTTTGTGACCCGGGCATTAGCCCTCTAACGTCGAGTCTTCATAAACAATTTAATCCAGCCTCTGGCCCAGGGATGATGTATAAACGGATATGTATGCATGGACATAAAAGGCAACCTTTTTTATATTCAAGGTGTACTGAAGAAAAACTCACAATTTTCACGTAAATTAATTTGTGGGGACGGATGAAAAACATCCGTTCGTGTAACTTGTACGTATTCGATGTGGAATGAAATTTAGTATGATTCACTACAAAAACTTTGTATTCACATCAGTAAATTGGGTTTTATTTTGGGAAAATAGAGTCGCGAGTTTTGAATCTTATCACTTTATTTATTCATTCATATTTACAAACGTCGAGCCTTGTTTTTTCTACCTTTTTCGAGCGCGATCGTTGAATTTTAAGCAGGCTTGTTCTTTTCGGGCAAATGTTCATTGTTGCTAATTGATTGTGTGTTTTACGTTTTTAATTTATTTATACGAATGTTCGTTTTCGTTTCCAGGTATCGTGGATTCGTACCAGAGATTTGCATATTATGACTAGTGGTCCTCACACTTTCACCGCAGACGAAAGGATCAGCGTGATACAGAAGCCCGAAAATGAAACTTGGACCCTACGAATAATGAGTTCTAAGACAAAAGATACTGGAAGGTACGAGTGTCAAGTCAACACAGATCCAAAAATGAGCAGATTTTTCAATTTAACTGTCAGAGGTGAGTGTTTGCAATAAATTCTGATTAAATTTTCGAACCGATGATTTATGAAGTGGACTTCGTATCAAAAATAATATTTTTCACTGAATCAAAAAATAAATTTGATTTAAATTTTAATTCGATTTAAAAAAAAATGAGCATATAAGGAACACGTAAGGAATCGCGTATATTGCAATCGCGTAGTTCGAAACGTCCGCGCACAACAAAATTGGCGGCAGCTAGCAGTAATTCAATCACGAAAAGCCTGTCGACTGAAAAACCGATTAAAAAATTAAATTTCGGCATTCGAAACGTTAAACGAGAGCGACTTTGCCAAGTTTGTGCGACGTGTTTGCCCGCCCGACGACGGCCACCTCTGTTTGGGCGTTAATATTTTCGCAGCGTAATTGATTTCGACTTGCGCCGCCCAAGTTGGGTTATTGCCTTAAAGTGATTCAATTAAACGGCTGTAATTAACCTCGGGGCAAATATTAACAGTTATCTCGGCGTGCGTTGGGATTGAATAACTATTTCGCGTCGCCGGGAATCGAACCGCCGCTAAACTGTTTTGTGTATGCGTTCGTGTTTTAGTTGACTTTATGCGAGGGTACGAACGCTGCGGTATTACAACTTTCGAAATAGGTAAACAGACAATATTGTCGGATTCGATATGGGCGTGCATGTGTGATGGGGAATGTGGTCGGGTTACGGGATATTGGACGTTGAATGTATATTATTGTGTATGGAAGAGGGTGAAAATGACAATTGTTTATCGAATTTTTTTTCGATAGGATCAGCGAAAACTAAATTCAATATTATTATAATACTAGTATATAGGCCCGATGTTAATAACGTTGACTGTGGATTTGTTAAGAAACGGAAAACGATAAAATGTGAAAACCCGATTATGTGAATTCGAAATGTGTACCCGATGTGAATATTTAATAATTAATTAATAAAATCAAAATAGTTCATTTGTTATTTCTTTGTGACATATATACTACCTGATGCCCGTACTCAATTTGAATATATTTTATATTTAATTAATAAAACTAGTTTATTTATTATTGTCACAATTACGGCATATAGACAAAGCCAATCCAGGCAGTAGGTAAGCATCATATTATAGACGTTAACTGTATATGCATATAAAGACTATATTTGCGAAAAAGTCGCGAGCGTCATCGAAGAGATACACAGATACACAGACACACAGATATCCGCTATTATATATAGGGGATAGGGGATATTAATTTTGATTCATTAAATTGTTTCTTTTTATTAAAAAAACATATCAGATTATCTATCATAATAATGTTTTTTAAAAGAACCTATTTACTGACTAAAAAAAAAAAAGCGAAATTTTAGTACTTGATCTCAAAAATAGATATTTTTTTGTGTTCAGTATCTTTCGCACTTTGCTCATAGCAATAAAATATAATAATTGATTAAAAACAAAATATGAGATAATTTTAATTAGTTATAATATAAAAAAAATCTTTGAATACATCTGATTTCTTTACAATATCACAATATTAATAGAATATTACAAAAATATATCAGAATTATATCAATATTAATAGAATTAATAATTTGAATATTGTATACGTGTATATATTATATATTAAATTTAAGCAACAGTATAAACAAACGTTAAATATATTTATCGTAGAAAAAATGGATCAGTCAAAAATTTAATTGCATCGAATCCCAAATTGCACGTTTCAATTAACGCAATCGGCTTTTTTTCGGTGCCCATTTAAGTGATGTATCGAAATTTATTTGTATGACACTGTAAAATATAATTGCGCTATTCGTGCATTGATTTATTTTCAATAAACGGATGAACGGTCGCAATTTGAACCGTCGAATTGTAGGTGTTATGGAATGAAATTTTTATATGCGATACTAATTGATTGCGCATTATTACCATTCGCTCGGTTTATTCATCATATGAAAGGTGTATGTTCAAATTGTTCCGATTCCCAATCAAGAGATTTGATAGATACTGAAATGTGTTTTAATATTCGAATTCTTTTTTTTTATTGTGTTTTTGAGAAAACTTTGCACTCGTCGACTCCATAATGATGTCGTCATAAAAACTTCGCCAGTTTTATTCAGTCGAAAAAGCTGAAGCTTTCTCGGAGCTATGCAAAAGCCATTCACCACAGCAGTATTTGAATTTTTATATGAAATTCGACTTTTCTTATTTGATTTTATGGCGATGTCGCCTGTCGTCGTTTCGTTCACATGTCTTAATAATCGTTGTTTCGATGCTTCGTGTCTAGCCACCGTACAATACATCCAATACGTATAAATTATAGATAATATCTAAACTTATACGTGATTTTGGACAAAAATGGGTATTTGTGGTGCAATAAGAATCTTCATGGAATTCCTATAAAATGAAAACACCATCGATATTATCCAATAACAAAATTTCAAACCTCGTACACTTTATAAACCGAATCGAATAAACGTTTCATTATTTTATCGGCAAATCTTAACAAATGTTCAAGATTAATCATTCGTGCAAAAAAAGCAGGACAAAACAAACAAACAATCCTTTAGATTTATAGGAACATTTAGCGTTCTCGTTAACGCGTCCATGTCACACCTAATTCCGTTCTCGCTCGTTTCAGATACGCCGCTGAAGGATTCGCCGTCTCCGCCCGAAGTGATTTCAGCCGCTTTAAAAGCCTCCATTTCCGGGCCCAAGCAGCAGTACGTGAAGGAGGGCTCGGTAGTGACCTTCGAGTGCAGGGTCGTCTTCAGACAGGGGTATGAAAGGGAAAAGTACCTACCCAGATTCATGCCTGGTGGTGTACCTCCTATACAGTGGGTGCACAACGGACAAGCTATTAACTTTCAAGTGATTTTTTTTTTAAATTTTAATTGTAAATATTATGTTTGATTGACATATTAGATATTTGATTTTTTTTGTAGGCAGAACGAGGGGGGATATCGATAGAGACTGAAAGAGGGGATAAGGAGGCTACTAGTCGTCTCACTGTAGCTGCTGTTAAGTATGAGGATGCTGGCAGGTATTCCTGTACAGGAAGAGGAGTTGCTCCAGATACTGTATACTTAAATATTATTGAAGGCGAGTTGGATTTTTATATGTTCATATTAACATAATTTATGAAATGCTGTTTCAATGAGGTACTTATAATATTCAAGTTTCATATTATATGAAAAATGTTTTTTAATAATATTCTTTCTATATAATATGAAAAATATTTTAATAAGATATTTTGTGTTAATATTTGAATACGTTTATAATATTTTCATAAAATTTTCCCATAAACAAAATTTATCTTCTGGTTTTGCCAAATTTTCAGTTCCAAATATTAGCTACCTATTCTATATGAAAAGCTATATCTTTTACGTATATACACCTTAGTAACATTTAATATGGAGAGTAAAGTGGATTTGTCTGAAAACGATCTCGAGTATATTCGATCTGATACAAAATAAATTAAATGAGTATTTTTTTTTCGAGAAAAACTTTAGATAGGTAATAAAAGGCGAATGTGGTTTCGGTAATGTAATCTTTGATTCCTCTACCCAGTCACTTAGTGCTATTGCATACATTTTTAATATTACGTACACTCACGCAGCACAGGCCTCGCGGGAAAAGTGACCATACAATCTTTAAATTATGCATTATATGTGCACGCTCCGGAATATAAAGGGCGAACTGAACTAGTGGATTTCCCCCGTACAAAACAAACTATATATTTCAAACGAAAATTTCAATTATCAAACGAATTCGACGACAATGCGCCATCATATATTCATACGTGCAAAATATAACACACACGAGAACCATTATAACATACGGATACTCTCTTTTGCCGGGGTCATTTTGCTTTAAAGAAAATTGGTAATAAATCAAGGCAGCGGCGACCTTTATCGCGAAAACCTCTCCTTCGAAGCCTTCTGGTTGTCGACCCCTGCGAGTGGCCCCGGCAATAATTCTTCGACCATTTTATGCTAATTCCGTTTGTCAGACCTCCGCCGAAATGTGTGCTTGCCGGCCAAACGAAAGCTCGGCCAACTTTTTCGCAGATAAGTCACGGGGCCGTTTCACCCACTGAAGAAACTTTCAGCAAAAGTGGGGAAAAAACATGTACGTGTATACACACAGAAGGGAAAGAAAAAAGAAATCCGCGAGAAGTTGCGTGGTACGTGTTTTTATTCGGCGGATGTTGCGGAATCTTGTAGTGTTATATGCAAATGGAATAGTGTGTTAATTTAATTTTTGAATCGTTTATTCATTTTGTTTTTATTTAGGTTTAATATTAAAAATAGCACTCTTAAAAATTTTATATATATATTGAGCCATGTTTCAGTTAAACATGTCGGATACAATATTAAATTTTTTCCACATTTTCTTCACAGGTGAACATTTCGAGCCGATGCAACGAGATCAAGCGAGTGGCGCGTCCAGCATGTGGGAGTTTTCGTCGTTGCTGAGGAAAATTCCTTGGAAAATTTCATGCATTTTCACGCAAATCTTGTTTGCATCGATGGTCGGCTTCATGGGCAGCTCAGATTGGATTTGCAATGTGAGGTAGAAATATGACCATAATACGAAAAGCCGTCGTAAAATTGAAATACACGATTTTTTCCACATATTTGAATATATCTGTACATAAATATTAAAATACAATTTGTAAATACAAGATTTTATTTAAGTTAGCTTAAATTTGGTAAAAGGATTACAATATTAGCATAAGGCTGGACAAACTGATTTATTTTTATTATTTAAGCAATATAGTTTGTATATATGATAAATATGTATTTATTGAATAAATCCAATAGCAATTGTAATTTTCCATATCAAGTACAAAATAAAGAATTCAAACTGTTTTTAGTGTGTGATTAATTACATAGATGGCATGATGAAAATTATCATGGATTAAGGAAAAGAGGTTAGTATTGCAAAAGTACCGGTTCAACGGACTTTTACTTCGTGTTTACTGTAAATATAATATTTGAAATAGGTCGTAAATTTTTCTGTTCGAACACAAAAGTTCCTTGCTAAGTTTAATTTATGGTCGCCCATTGCGAAATAAGATATTCCAGATTTATTTTTCCATTAGCGTGGAGAGTCTTATTCGGCATGGCCGCTCTTTTCCTACTTTGGATATATATTTTCGTATAGTTCCTTCCCACTCCCGCCGAGTATTTCTTTCCCTTTCTGGGTATCCGGTAATCCGTTTCGCCAATTTATTACGAAATGACAACGATCCATTAACGAAGATTTTTCCCTCTTTAACGGTACAATCTCACCTTGCGGCCTCGTTTGTGTGCGCCACAAGGAAAAAGTTCCCAAAAATGACCATTAATTTATTAGGGAGACTTTTTTTGCAGATGAGACTTACTTGTGAATCACCGTGACGGGAAATTCATTAGGAAATATGAGATAAATATACGAATAAAGCTTTTCATAATTACTATATTGCGAAGCCGAATGAAATCACAGTTCAGGATCATATCGATACGTCCGTCGGTTATTTTAATTAATTCGTTTCAGCATATTCGACCCGTTTATATTCGACATCAAACCGATCAAATCCGAAACGACCGCACCCCCATAACATATCACCATAATTCAAAGTGCGTCACACGAGCGATCGGAATTCCGAACTTTGCGCGTCTAATACGTTATTAACCCATCGAAGTCGGAGCGCGCGCCACTTTGTCTTCGGCTTTACGACCCTTGGCGCTCTTCAGGTGACGTCGTTACCGAAAGCCAGTCGGAACCGACGTCGTAAAACCGGGGTTTCGGATGTCGGGCAATATTCATTAGAGATATCGCACGGCGGCGATTACCGCGTTCGGCAGCGATTGCAAATATTACGGCAATTAACGTCCTCCATGACACATTGTTCGAATTGGATCGATGGTAATTCGACGGACCATTAAACTCGCTGATGGGACGCAGACGGGCGTTAACACGGTATAACTTGAGTGCGTGAGCTTAATTCGTCATACCGTGATATGAGTGTGTTTTATGCGAGTTTGCGTAATGGATTTTGTGCGTAGATTGTTCGGAAATTTATTGCGTTCTTGTACTGGAAATTTTTATTTTTTGTTTCACTCCGAAAACTCGGATGAAAAGGTTTCCGTGCGGTGTACAATTTTGTTGACGATTGCGCGTTCGAAATCATATTTTTGTGCGGGCGTTTTTTCGCGACAAATTGCCGTTATTAAAACGATATTAAAGGGTTTTCCGCGGCGAAACTCGAACTATCTGCGGCGCAAACGCGTAGAAATATTTTCAAAGATTGGAAAAGTGGAAAAAGTTGGCGGAAAAGTGTGCAGAGGAAGGAGAGGTGGGCGATGGGAAACTTTCAAGAACATTGAGTTCGAGGGGGAACGCTGTAAAACGTGTACTGTTGAGCTTAAAGAGTTTTGTTAGAAATTTAAAAAGTTACGAAATCGAAAATAAATTATTGGAAAAGGATTCAAAGTATTTTGAAATAAAAATATTTTTTTGAATAATTATGGATTCTTATTTTCACTCATTTATGATGTTTTTAATATTGAACTGGTTATCGAAGATTAGCAATACATAGAATAGTAAATAAACGAATTTTAATAATTTAGTTCTTTCAATCAATTTTCAGGTAAATTTTATATCTTGTGATGTATATACCTTATTATATAATTTTTTAATTTTTCTTCAAATTTTTTCAATCCTACAATTTTAAATTTTCAGAAAATTTCAATTCGAATCACAAAATCACAATAAAACGCAACAAGAAAACCTCGTCCAAAATTTAATCACAATTATAATAAAAACGTACAAAATTTGAATTCGAACAGCCGATAAAGCAGCAGTTTTATTTTCGCGTGCCGGCGGTGCTTTCTAATGAAACAGAGTGCTTTCTTTTCCGCTCTTCGCTCGTTGGCTGTTAAGGCTCTCCAGGTGAAAGCTCGCTTTTTAATAATCTCCTTATGCATTCATAGCACGTAACAGCGGAGTCTTTTGTGTATATACTGGCAAGAGGAACGGGTGGAAAACTTAGAATTAAAAGTTTTTCCACGGGAAAATCGTTTCCTCGATACACACACAAGAGTACAGTGTACACAAACGAATGTTTGAACACTAACTATGGAACAAAACAAACGCTCGTATTTATTTAACGTTAAATGCATTTCGTGTGCCCTATGTGTATGCACTCGTGCTGCGCTTATAAACTTCTTTTAATGGAAACGGAATCTACTTTGGGAAAGCTTAATGTTTGGTCGTGTGTGATGTGTAAGAATCAAATATAAGGGTTTGTTTTTTGACCATTTTATTTTATTTAATATCATTATCGAAATATTTACAAAATACAAACCACGGTCGGTTCCCCTTTTAAACACCACACTCAGGGAAACGTACAAAGATAGGATTATTTGTGTTTACACAATATATATGTATGATAACAAAAATGATCTAACATTATTTTTGTTGATAAATGTAGTTTCCTTTTGGTGAAAAATAGTTTTGAAAATCAATTACAAGTATTGTTGTCAATATACATATGTATGTTGTATATAAAGAATAATCTTTTAAATATCAAAAATTAAATATTAATGATATTAAAATTTTTCAATGTCAGTTAACAACGTAAAATTATTCAAATATAATAATAAATGTTGAATATATCATAACAATATTTGATTTCCATCATGTCAATAATAATAAATTTAATAATATTTCACAACACATCGTTTGCAATAAACTCGAATATCACCTTTAGTACGTACATTTCATTTCTATTTAAAACAAAAACGTTTAAAATACTTCTTACAGTTTTGAAAACTTAAACTTTAGGTTTTTTTTCGTAAAAATAAATGTGTTTATACTATTTTTTCATTATCATATCATAATTAGCTCATATACTGATTTGAATAAAACTATTTTGAAAGAAACGAAGACGTAATTTAAACGTTTTTATTTTAAAACATTATTAATATTTACAATTTTTGATAAATATGTAAGGATATATGTATAATTAAAGTGAAACCAAGAAACGGTTTGAGATAAAAAAAAAATGATTGCCGTCATGATTGTGTTCATATTTTTGGTAATAAAATGCAAATTTAGGAATTCTTTGAAAAATACTTTTAATTGTAATACATTTTTGGAAAGAGAGAAGCAACGTGTTAATAATAAAATTAAATAGAAAAATAAATTGTAGCTTGGAATGTGATGGAATATGTCAAGTAACAAAGTGTGTATTCTAAAATTATTTACATATTATTTCCATTCATATGAGATCAAAATTTTCAGCGTTTTTTGCAAATTTCATTTCTATTTTTATTTTCTACATTGAATTTATAATAATATATAATTACTAAATCCTATGTGGAAATTTACTACATTGATATTTACACATTATATGCATATATTATCTAAAGGTGAAGTTTTTTATTAGTTTAAAATTAAAACTCGATTAATGATTACATTCCTTATGAATATACATTTATGTATATTTCACGTAATAATTATTAAATATAAATTTTATTCTCTCATTGACTATGTAATTTTTACATTAAACATATTCATATAAAATTATTTACATCTTATTACTTATGGAAATTTTTAAAATCGACTGAGCGAAAAACATAGAAGAATGTAAAATCCAATGAAAGTGTACCAAAAATACGTTCTGGAACTTTCGATGTTATTTTTTATGCGGAATGATATTGAAATTTTCGAAACATAAAAAAAATCACGTTATAAATGAACACTATTTCAATGTAAAATATGCACTCGTGAGTTTTATCATATTATAAATATACTTACAATCATTTTTCACTATTTTTTTTAAATCAATTTGGATAGTATACTTTCGCAAATTTTCAGTACAAATAAATGTCCGTATAATATTTATATATTTTTAAGTGATGGTTTTATTCTTCTCTTATCAGAATATATTTATATATCTTCTTACAAATCTAAGCAAATCATCATTCAAAATGATCATCTGCCCATGAAGAACGTAGATATCATGTATGTGATGATTCCGACGACCACCGGAGACAACACATGGAAGGAAACAGCACGATTGCTCGTCTGCATTGCAGCTGGATGCTCACCTGTGAAGAAAAAATACAAAATCAACGATTCGATATAATAAATTTACATTAAAAAATAAATTTATAAATTAAAATAAAATATTTGCATCTTTAAAAGCAGACTAAGCTAAATCTTTCCTAGAGCCGAAGACAAAGAGGTATCAGGACGAGAAAGTAAGTCAGATTTGGAAACAAATGGGTCGCAGAATACACACGCACAAACATTACGTACTACATACACCACTGGACCAGTGTAGGTCTGCATTACAGCGGAGTCAGAGGAGCTAAACTCGAAATATTAATAGGGGCCATTTGTAAGGCGCGCGATATATACGCTGCCCATTAATCACTCGTTTTCAATGCAAAAGTCACGCAAATCCCTCTCCACCAAAAATGACGGCAAATTTTGAAAATTTTGGCCATAGCCCCGAATTATCTGTCGATGACTGTTACACGCGTGTACGTAAATTATTATTATTCTCCGACGCGCTAAATATTCCGAAATTCAAAACGCAGATCTGTACAAATAATCATTAATAATGGAATGGATTTGTTTGTATGATTTAATAATTTTAAATTTTAGAAAAAAATTGTGTATGAGTTAATCGATATGAAAATATTCCTCAGTATGTAAATTTTTCTTATTATATAATAATATAAAAATATACACAATATTTTATGTATATGAACTATCGTTCCATTTTCAAATTGAAGTATACGAGGATGTGTATTATATAGTTTTATGCATATGAAAAATGCTGATGCATGTAAAGTGCATGTGCAGCATCATACTTTTAATGGTCCGGAAAAAATTGCAGTGCAATTTACGTTGAGTCAACCGTCCGCGTCCATGGACGCTCTCATATATCGTTTTTATCGTTGGCGGAAAAATTTGAATCAGAAGAGTTCCCCAGAAAAAAAAAGACAAAAAATCAAATAAAGTATCAAGACTGTAAAATGTGTAATGTCTCCGAAAGCAAAGCTAGAACGAGTACTCGTTGGAAATTTATCGTTGGCAATTTGCTGATGTCAACGTGTAAATTTACCGTTTGTACAAGAGGCAAACTAATGTCCTTCGAATGGGAAAATATTGGGTCTTTTTCGAATTAAATCTCTCACTAAACTGTGCACACGAACCAAGCTTTATTGCGTTTGTATTAAACAAATCCTCTTTCCTTTTAAATAATATGCAATGGACTTGTATGCAAAGCAATTCGAAGCATTCGAACATTTCAAAAACAAATCACCACGTTAAATACTACCTCATTACAGATCGAGAAAACACCACAACTTCCAATAAAATATTCAACTCGGCCTTTTCACAATTCCGCATATTAATTCGCCTTCGAACATACAAAGCGTTTGATCATTTGAAAATTAATCAGTCGTTCATAGGGGGTCGTTGTTAAAGCGTTTTCCGATACGTGTATTAAACATTGCAAATTGAATATTGTCCGGCGGGGTTGCATTCAATTTATAAAAGCCTACATACACACACTGACACGTGCACGTGCGCAAGTATGCGCATTTAGGTGTTTATGACCGTGTACATATTTAATTCGAAAGCTTATCGCGAAAAATGACCCGGTCGTACGTTTGTATGTGAAATTCCGATTAATCAGGGGTTTACCGCAAGTGCGGAACCGCGGCCATTTTATTATGCCCCGACATAATAAAATGTTGCTACATATGGCCGATTTTAATGCGCCATTTCGTTTGAATATTTTATTTAATTTTTGCACGGCGAATGTGGGGAAGATAGTTAACAATATCTGCGGTCGTATAACATCCACTGCAGGTAAAAGTATTTTCCATTTAATTACATAATTAATATTGTATTTTTTTAAGGCCAATGCGATGTATAATTATGCTTATTTATTGATTACGTTACATGTTATTTGACTTCAGTGATCGATACAAATCAATACATTAAATCAAACTATTATTCAAATATTTAAGTGTTAATCTGATATTTTTTCGCACTCCATTCCAAATTAAAAATTTTGAGATGAGCCATAAATATAGGATAGAAAATGATTGAACGACGGATTCGAGTGCTCGATTTTTTTTGTGCGTTGTTCGCAGAAGTTATTTGATTGAATTAGTGACAAAAAAATGCGATTCAACGAAATTCTAATTGGATCGTGAGAGATTCAATATTGAATTTGTATCAAATTTCGACGTTATTACGCCGGAGGAAAAGTTTCATGCATATTAAATGATAATATTTGCGGAAAAAACGAATCAATCGTAATTAAATTATACTTTCGAGAGCTTTTTTTTAATTTGATTCCGAACCAATATAAAGAACTAATATAAAGCATTTCATGCGTATTCTTCTACGTGTGAATAAGTATAATATAATACTATTTTTACAATACTCGTGTTGTAATATATAATATCTAAAAAGCATACACTATTTTAATAGACATGCTTAAATATAATACAATTTCATATATATATACAAAATATATAAAAAAAATTTATGTCTGAAGAAAATCGAAATTTTCAACAAACACGTCCCATGGTTAAAAAAAATCAATGACGTCACCTAACGTGTATGGGACACGTACGGCTTTCAGCTGAAAAATTGCCGACTTTCATTATATCGAACGTGTGCGCACGTTGCACCGCGTTCTAATCCGACACCCGGGAACAAATTGACAGGTTTTGGAAGCGTGCGCCCCGTCAATTACGTCGCGTAATTTACGGCGCCCGCCAAAAATTGCAATATTTCAGCTCGCGATCCGCCAGTGGTGCCACCCGCAATTTTGAAAAAATAGAAAAAATTAAATCGGCGGGGGTCGGGCGCCGAGTGGCGGGCTTTTATCGCGTGAAAAATTAGGCACGGGGGGCCTTAATCTGGGTCGTTTATCTCGCCGCTTTTTACTATGTAGTATATTTGCTTTTAATATCGGAGGCCGGTTTAAATACGCATTTGAGGAGCTTCTTTTGCCGTTTTTTATTGTTTTGGTATTTTTTTTTTCGAAAAAATAGCAGTGAAGATGGGGGGGACTATGTGATAGGCGAGGGTTGAAAATGCATTTTTTTTTTCGGTGCGTGGATGATATATTTCCAGAGGATTTGTGTTTGTATTGTTTTTTTTTTTGTTGTATTTATAGCTTGACAGATTTTGATATATGTTTTCTATTTTCGCGCATTACCGCTGAATTAATTTTAAATAAAGGAATTATTCTGTGGATTTTACAAACGATGCTAATTTGATTTTTTTTTTGAAAATAACATTCAAAGGGAAATTTGTTTTAAAAAATTCTAAGTAAAATAAATGACGCGTAAACAACGATTCATTATTGTACTAATTATGATAAAAGATATTGCATATCATCATCATCATTATCGACTGTAAAACACCTACTGCAGGACAAAGTCTTATCAAATTATGTTGACAGTTTGGGCAGTAACTTGCCACATGTACCCAAACTATTATATATCATCATCATTTACGTAATTATTTACCATCGAAACCAAATAAAAACATTATAAGCCGTCTTCGATATTTTCAAATATTGAATCAATCACTTTTTGAAAATTACATCTTTTCAACATTTAAATTTTCATTCGCACATCATCCATTCCATTATCTTCATCTATTACCTTTTCATATACTTTTATACGGAAATAAAGAAAAAAATTTCATAAATAATTGAAAAAAAAAAAAATCAAAATATTTTTTTCGTCATGATGACTTTTACCATATTATCGTATCTATGCATGAAAAACAATCTGAAAACACCATATAAAAATTACCATTTAACACGTGTACGCTGACACTTGCCGGATTGGCGTTCGACGGAACACACGTATAGTTTCCGGAGTCGCTCAAAGCAGCCTTCGTGACCAGCAACTTGCTCGTCGTGCCGCTCTCCGTCTTTTCTGTCTCCAGGCTTATTCCGCCCCTCGGAGAGTCGAAATCCACCACCGATCCACCATGGTACCTGCGGCGATACAAATCGTCAAAAAAAAAATTTAAATTCGGTCCATTTCCCATAACAAAACCACCAAAAAGCTCACCAAAGTACTGAGGCGCTCGACGGAGGTGTCGAGTGCACGTTGACGGAGCAGGTGAGCGAAATCGTGCTGCCCTTTTTTACGTATACGTCCTGCTGTCCCCATATGTTGGCTTGAGCGGCTGCAATGTTTAATAGAACATATAGTATGTGTCGAGATTCAGAGCGAACTGAACCTGTGGTTAAAAATATGTCGAAATTCGTGTTCGTTATGGTCGAAAACAGGCTGAGAAATGCTGACGTTTCTCTCGTTCCCGTGCGTGATAAAGGTTTCTTTCCGTTTAAGAAGGTAAGTGAAAAGCTGGACGAGGAAAAAAGGAGCCGAACTGAAAGTCGACCTTTATCACTGACTGGAAATGAGTTGTCTACTGAAAAACGGGAAGTTCGTTACGCACGTATATATAATATATACCGTAGTCATAAAAGGTCAGAGCTTATTTGTTGTATTTATTTTATCTTTGAATTAGATATTATTTGAAATCCACTCAAAATTTAATCAATATTGAATTCATTCTATAGAACGACTTTCAAATATTCATTCCGTAATTGTAACGCTAAAAGTTTTCCACCAAATGTATTTATTTGAAAAGGAGAGAATTCGCAAACCTTCAAATTATAATATAACTGAAATATTGAAGCGACCCGACGACACACATACATTATACAATATATTTGCACGTGCAAAACTCACACAATTTTTCGACTCGACCCAAAACGAATGTTTTAATTGTGTTAACGTATTACGCTTTTTATGAGCTCACAACGAGCCGACCGCGCCAAAAGGCCTCAAGCGCACAAAATTTGTCGCGCGAATCCCATTCTTCTTCGCACTGTTTTAAGGGCGCAAATCGTGCAACGTTCGGTTGCATTAGCTCCGCGAACATTATTTCCGTGCAATAAAAGCAATTTGGAAAGATATTTGAACGCGCGCCAGGAATAATAATTATTTTTTCCGTTCGTATTATATGCTCGGTACATTTGAAATTTCAATGATGTTTTCATAAAATTTCCCTTTAGCGTTTCGCGCCTCGCGGAAAATGGAAATGCAACGACAACAATATAACTTCGGAACGGGTCGCGCTCACAAATCAAATCGCGAAAACGATCGCGTTGTAATTCAAAATTAATTCAGACCTTAAAATTTGGGCCGTTATTGCAAACGTGACATGAAAATTTGTTGAATTCACAATTGTTCATACCGAAATGAGGACGATATGGAGCAGCGGCGTGCGGTCCATGGATGCTGTCGACGTGGCGCATCCCTTAAATTTCACGTCAAGAATATTTTATTATATTATTTTTTTGTTACATGATAATGATATGTACTGATGAAATGTCTTTGAGCTCGACTTTGTGCGCAAGAGTGGCTGATTCAGATTCGGAATCTGCTTCTTTTGACATAACTCTACGTTGGATGGTGTTCTTTCGTTTGCATCTCTAATATAATTTACTAGGAAGTCGCAATTCATTGATATTTTATATAAAATTATAATTTTTTTATGAAATAATTGTCGAAGAATTTTGCAAAAAAGATGATAGAATTTAATTTATTAAGAAAAATATGAATTAGTCACTTTTTTTTTTGTTAACAGAGTTTTTTGGTTGAAAATTCACCTCACTCCACTAATATGAAAGTAGTCAATGAAAAACATATAAACCTCTTTTTAAATGGAGGATTCGTTCTAGATCAGGTCTCGACAACCTTTTTTGGCAGTGGGTTCAAAAGTAACCAAAATATGATTCTTATAAAGTGTTTTGGGTCAGTAGGTATATTTTGAAACAGTTTTTAGTGGATAATATTATAAATTTTATTTAAAAAATAATTAAAAATTAATCTAATGGGTCACATGAATTCATCAAATGGGTCACATAGTGAGCGGGTCATAGGTTGCCGAGACCTGTTCTAGAGACTACCATGTAAAAAACTGTTTGGTGACCGTATAAAAATTGGAAATAGGTTCCATCAATATATTTTGACAAAACTTCCATTCGAATGTATTTTACAAAAAATGTGCGATTCGTTCGCCACGCAAAATCATAAAAAACAACGATTTCTTAAATATAATTATAACATTATGTCTGCATCGAATCTTAAATTCTATCATTAATAATACATTTTTTATACCATGCAAAAAAATAATCCGTCCTTCATTGAACCATATTCGGAACCGTCTAAAAATCGGACCGGGCGAACTATTCAACAAAATTTCTCAACAACCATAAAATAATTCACCGTAAAATTATACGAAAAAAAACAAACATAAAAACCACCCTAAACACACGCACACATCCCATCCACATATTTAGTCAGGTTGTTCAATCCGTATGCAGCTCGGGTGCGAAGTGTCCTCGCCGCAATTACGTGGCTCGCCTGCGAATTTGCGGACAATCAATAGGTGTTGGACAAACATCAACGAGGGGGGGGGCCGGGGCCGTTTTCCGGCCCAGATATCCCCAGATCGCGAGGGGAGGGGAGGGGGGGGGGGCGGCCAGGCCCAAATATACCCAAAACGTGCCGACGCGGGGCGCTCATATACCCTAGGGTGCTTTAGCGCATAGGGCACGCGGCCAACCCAAATTTCTATATATATAGGGATCGGGGAGGGTTTTGCACGTGCAGAATTCCGTACTGCTCATTATCGATAGTTTGGACGCATTTGGCGGTTGGGGATGTTCGGATTTTTCGCGTGATTTTTTTTTTTGTTGGGCGGTTTTGTAATTGGGTCGAGATTAAGGGTTGGTGTGATTGTGCGGTTGGATATTGGTGGTGGACGTGTTTGAAGTTTTTATGGATGTTTAAATATTTAGGTTGATGTGTTTTGACGTTGTATGCAGCTCGTGTGGTGTTTGTTGTGGGATAAGGTTTTTTCAATATTAAGGTAATTTTTAAACTATACATTATTTAATGGCTACAGGATTATTGTATTTACAATTTTTAAAATGAACCGTTTTGATATATTATTTCACTTAATTAAGAAATTGACGTTTCTGTATAAATAAATTGATCAATACTTTGAATTATTATAGATTAAATAATTTATAAAAAATCTGTAATGATATAAATAATGAAAATTGAAAAAGAAAGTTCGTTTTCGAATTAAATTGTCCGTATCCTATTGTTTTTAATTTGATTTTGATTCAATATAATTCGTACATAATTTGAAAATCTTTCGCAATTGAATTATATGAAAAAAAAAAGATTGAAAATGGAATTCGTTTTTCATCTCATTTGTGTGCTATTGGAAGTGTTTCTAATTGAATTTGGCCTCAGTCCAAACGACGAAAAAAAAAAACAAATTATTGCTACGTGTATAATTGTTTTTGACACAATAATGCGTACAAAAATAGATTAAAAACGATTTTTCAATGAACACATAAAAAATACAAAGAAAATCTACAATAATTTCAAATGTAAAAGCCACAAAGGAGATGTGCTTAATGTATTAAATCGAGCTATATATGTATAATACGAAACAAAATACGATCTACACAAACAACTTTTCAATTTTGATCGACGACGAAGCGACCATGCTTATTCATACGATAAAAAATCTAAAAGCGACCACAATTATAAACAAATATGAATCAAACAAATGATTATATACATATTCAGCAACGATCACACAGGAAACGCTAGAAATATACAAGACAATACACAAAATGCAACAGTTACATACAGTTCGAACTTTATATGAAAAACATACGATGGAGACGCACACAAAATATATAAAAGCAAGACACAATAGGGACGATGAGATAAGATGAATATAGGTAAGATACGGAAGTGTTTCAGTACTTTTTACATACACACAGAGATATATGAAATGTTGAAAAAGAAAAGAAAGTATAAAATAAACAAGGCAAGACAAATGAGCGGTCAAATGCAACGTGAGGGATGCTGACCTGTGGATTGGTGTGACGGGGCCGGGGTCGTCAGGAGGAAGGATTCATCTGGAAAGCAAAAACAAAACCAATGATAAAGTAGACGTGAAATGATAGATATGATAGAAGAGGTCAAAAAGCGAAGGCACAAGCCTTTCTATATCCATTCGGGTGCTTTACAATTCATCTATGACTGATCGATGCGTGTATGTTTTCAAAAGTGTATTCTTTCATTCGGGAAAATAATTTTTATTATATTATATTTATTTTTATCAAAAAATAAATTCGATTAAATTAATAATTATTGCATAATATCTTTTAATATTTTTTTACTATATAAAATAATACAAGAATCGATTTTTCCTCAACATTATCTTGAACATAAACGAAAGTGAGATTATGATGAAAATCGTCCCTATACGTATGAATATGCTTTCATAAAATAATAGACGGATCAGGAACATAAGTCAAACGAAACTTTCCACCGAAGTATGTACATACGCCTAAGTGTAATACGCCATTTTCTTTTGCGAACATGATCGATGCCTCCATCGAACTGTGCCAAGGGAACGACGGGGAGGAAACTTAGTTCGCCGAAATGAAAATAAAAAGAATGAAAACGCGCCGAACGAATAAATGAATGAACAAATGAGACCGAAGCCGAGACGCGTTTCGGGAAATATCGAAACGGGCGAAAAATACAATAATAGATTATTCCCGCCTTTTTTCGCGCCGTCGTCATCGGACATTCTTCTCCGTTTTTTCTATTTCTTGCGGGGTCGGCTCTGGCGCTAGTGGGC
>JAOXNN020000021.1:7362276-7394017 GCA_028571205.2 Hydropsyche betteni
ATGACCATAAAGACTAAATTCGGAGCTCGCGTTATAGCCGTTCTCGTGTAGCGATTATAGCCGTTATATTTGAACGGAATACAGGCTAAATTGGAACGATATACAAACAAACACAGACATCTGTCATCGGTGATTATATACATTTAAAGGGGATTCAAATATTTTTTCCACTGCGTAATAATCGACGTATTGCAGAGGTCAATAGAGACGATTTTATAAGCATAATTTATAGTAATATTTTTATTGTTTAATATAAGTGAAGTAATAAAGATTTTAATTAAAACAAAAGTTTTTTATGCTTTTATTGACAGGAAAAAAATCTAAAATATCATATTATATTAAAAACCAAACGCAAAAAAATTATATCATTTAAAACCTTTTGAAAAATGCTCATGTAAATCTTAAACAATCAAATTTTCACTTTTTATTTTCTTTCTTCCGGTCTTGATTATTATCCCTGAAACGATATAAATTAAAATATTATTTCTATGATAAATTTAAATTAAACACACTATTTAAATTCAACGAACAAAACGCAATCTAACAAATAAAAAGCTAACTCGTATCATCGCAAAAATGAAACGGTTAAATGTTTTCGAAACAACAAAACTGTACTCACTTGGATTTCGTAGAAGAGTCCCGATTGTTTCCTTGATTCCAGGACTGGTTTCCTGTCCCAGGATATTGATACTGGGATGGGTTCCAAGTACCGGACGGTATATTGGGAGTAGTGACATATATTATTTTACGACCTTCGTTATCACCTGGAATGTTTTCGTGAGGCCTCTTCCTGGGATTCGACATATCGAACGACTTTGAGTTGTCCTGAAGGATTCGAGATGCTTCAGAGGAACATTCGTCGAAGGATCAAACCGCAATGACTAACGCGGCTATGCTCTGCTGATTATCCTTATCGGAATTGCATTCAATTATGAGGAATTCATTGTTCAAACATGGCAAAATGAACTTTGCTTTTATTGTGCCATGCGTCTCTAATTGTAAGAAGATTTCTCTGAGTTGCCAGCCATGGAATATTATAAACTTCTTACTAGATTTATTTGTTTTTCGATTGATTACCGAAAAAATATGTGCATAGAGGTGTAAAGTTGGGATTTTTTTTATTAGATAGATTTACACACATGTTGATACGGTGACCGGACGTTTGCGCAAATGACGTTGCACACAATCCACAAAAAGTTTTGAAATAGAGAAATTTTGGGTTGATTGGCGTCAGAAATCTTGAATCTGTTGTGATTTCTAAATCGTTTTCGTAATTATCTTCATTAGAAAATAAATATATATATTTATTTTAGACAGAACTACTTAGGATATGACAATGGAGGGAATAGAAGATGATTAAATGAACCAATTGATGCTTTATAATTTATTTTAATCATACAACAGTATGAATTTCCATTTTTTTTGCGGATTGTGTGCCAGTGTCGTGGGTGCAAGAGTTATATGTGCTACTGTCGCGTTATTTGGGTAAACGATATGTATATAATTTTATTGTCTTAATAAAAATCTCAAAATTTTATAGGTAAAATTTTCTAAAAGTGTTGAAACTATAGGCATACGCTTAAAGATGTAGAAATTTGTACCGTGAAAGTATTATATAATATTATAGCATTTGCTGGTAGTTTTAATTAATTACTTTATTTTGAATAAAAATTGCTAAAAGCTATCGCATACTTTGAGAAGCTTATGGTAAACATGTTCCTTTTCATGTAAACATTGGTTCGATTGTACTTCAAAATGATAATTTTGGAAATATAAAATGGATAACATAAAAATAAATTAACCCTATGAACATTGACGATGACGCACTATAACAAATTTCAAAACCAGTTAGAAAAATTTAAAAGGTATTATAGCCTGAGAAGTATCGATCCATCTTTTATGTTCATCAAACTTTTTTATCATTCATCCTTTAGATTATCGCTAGTTTCGATCGATAGCACATGCACTTTCCAAGCAGTATTTTAATACATACGAAGAAGTATAAAATTGGGTTCCTGAATAGTTTGCCTTGAAACAAAAAAAGGTTTTATTGGTACGGTAGCCAAGAATTATCTGAAAGACGGGGAAATATATAACTAGCGACATTATTTTGACAAAAAACATTCAATGTCATGAATCATTGACGAAAAGATTCCATGTTGTTTTATAAAAATAAAAATAAATTACATTTTAAGTTTTTATTAAAAAAAATATATCTATATTAGTTCTAAATGTAAAAATTTAAATTAACCGTATTTAAAACTATCATCAAATTTAAAAAAAATTATTTAAGAATATTTTTGTATAAAAGCTGTGAGGAAAAGCGTTCGAAAAGTTTAGAAAGTCTCAGCTTTAACATTCGGCCTTTGGCTGCCAAAAAAGCCCTATCACGATTGGATACCATACAAGGTGGAATAACGAAAGTGGCTTTTTTGAAACAATCCTTAAAATTAGTTCCACAAATGCAAAGACTCGTAACAATCCAGTAATAATCAATAATAAATATAATTAAATTAATTGGATATAGAAACGGAGTTCAAAAACAATTAATATTAAAATAAATGTATATGACTATATGCAGTATGCGTATCGAAATCTTATTTTGAAAGTTCGTTATCCAAATTAAAAAAAAAGTATAAATATTTCAAATATTTTATAGCAATCCCCTGTACCCCCTATATTATACAATCACGGATATCTGTGTGTGTGTCTGTCTGTCTGTCCGTTTGTCCGTCTATCGTCTGTGTCGATGACGCTCCCGACTTTAAAATGACGCCTGAATACGATTAATTTTTTGCATCTATAAAATTATTCTTCATGCGTAAATGGTCTTTATGCGTATAAACTTAACGTCTATAATATCATGCGTATAAAATTGTCTCTATTGACTAATGCAATACGTCGATTATTACGCAGTGGAAAAAAATATTTGAATCCCCTATATACATGTATATGATCACCGATGACAGATGTCTGTGTCAATAACAAATGAACTGGTTTTATTTATTAAATATTAAATATATTCAAATCGAGTACGGGCGTCGAGTAGCCTATATGACACAAACAAATAACAAATAAATATTTTGATTTTATTAATTAAAAATTAAATATTCAAATCGGGTACATATTTCGGGTTCACACAATCGGGTTTTCACATTTTTAATTTTCCGTTTTTTAATAAATCCACAGCCGATTTTGTTAACATCGGGCCTTTATACTAGTAATATAATAATATCATAATATACGGTCTATTATAAGACCATTGTCATACTAACGAATGAAATCAATAAGAATTCATAGCAATGAATTTCATTGATAACTATGACAAAGGTCTCACTGATACTTTCCCATAGTTGAATTTGAAGTGTAAAACCTATACAAAAAATGAAAATATGAATCAACTATGATCAAACAACTGAGATATGATCGGTATAGTTGATCGACGTTTTCATGAAAGAATGTCCAAAATATAATATACTGTGCACATACGGAAATTTCATTTATAACAAAAGCAACACTGTCATGCGAAATATTGAAATTGTTTATCGATTCTGCTATCGAGGATCGGGTAATTTTCGAATTTGGCATTCATGGCCGCAGCTTCGCATTCGGCACACGCGGCACCATCTGCATTTCGTCCAAATTGCCATATCGACTCCTTTCCTTTATTCGACCACATTGCACACGTACAACGAATGCACGACGCGCCTTTAAATCCCATGAAAATTCAACCGAATCAATATTTTCAGAACGACCATCCCCGAAAATGAAAATCGAACCTCATTTTGTGCGCTTGTGTTTTCGATTCGATTCGGCGGCCGTATAACAAAAGTCAATATGAGGCGTTTTACATCATCGAAATTTTCCACTAAACTGCATATAATATATTATGATATTCAGAAAGTATTATAAATATTACAAAAGTAACAAGTAAGAGCTTAAAAAGTTGATTGTATATTCATACGATATGAAGCACGTGTGTGACAAAGGTTCATCATTTGATATTAATATATTTATGTGATGATACCATATTATGCTTGTGTAGATATAGAAGAAGAATGGTAGGATGTTGTCGGGCGTCCCAAAAGTGGAATTTGGGTCAAATGTTCGAAGACTCAATTCGAAGACAATGTGGGTGCTGTATTATACCTACTTATAGATCTGAATATGAAGGGCATTTATCGGGAATTTTCGTCAAACATTTCTCATTTATTTTGAATTCGGATATTTATTAAACTTGTTAGGATTTTTATAATGGGAATTTTTATTTTGAATTTGTTTTAAATTAATTCATTCGTTAAGGGAAATTAGATTTGAATTCCAAAAAATTGTCGATTTTAAATATAAAAGTCAATTCGACGGTATCAAAACAGGTCAAAAATCTGGGAAAAAACTTCAAATTAAGTTCAAGAGGTACATCAAATAGCTTTTGAATAATTTTTCTGTCATTAAAATGAAATTGAAATATAATGAAGATTCACAATATAATTGAATGATTAAGTTTTCAAGGAAAACGAAAAATGAAATTCAAAATTTATTTATATTAGATTCAAGAACACTTCCATGTAATTTAAAAAGGCTTTTTTTATTAGTTTATCCATTTTGAAAACAATCACAAGAACAATTTTAATATTTGAATGTTGATGTTGTTTAATTTAAAGCATAAAATTATGAACGAATTATATTAAATATGCAAAGTATTATTATTCGCAAGACTCGGTCCGAAATCTTCCAATAATCGCGAAATTTTGACTGACGCAAATTAAAGCCACGCTTGCCAATTATAAAAATTAATATCGTTCCCGGGAATTTATTTTCGAAGTCGACGCTGTCCAATTTAGATAATGACGAGGATCGATCCGAGGCCTTCGAAATTTTCCGTCTCAAGCGAATTTTCGCGAATTCTGCACGATAATAATCGTCGCAAAGAGACCATTGTGTATCGATAATGCGAAAAGCCACCCGCTGATAAATCAAACGACTCGCTTTTCGCGCGTTTTTTATTCTTTTTAGATTTTATTTTAAATTTTGCCGTTTTTCACTGACACGGGAACTTCAGGTGCTAATTCATCACCTGTCAGCGTGGGCGTTCAAGGCTTTCCCGTAACCGAAAGGTAATCGCGGAAAACTCTTTTTAACCCACCCACACCCCCAGTTCGAAGGACGAATAATGCGAAAAACCACCACCCCCTTACAGATCCGCGGAAAATTCCGAAAAGAGGCACCGAAAGCTGCGTTTGATGAAAAAATATATTTCTCTCCGTGGGCCCAATCATGTTTATATACGTGCGCGTAAAAAGCGTCGAGGTGTTTGGGTGGAAATTTTTTTTCTCTTCCTGCTGGTGTATTTTATATGCGAATTGCGTGCGTTTTATATTCCTTAAATGTTGCGAATGTTCGAGATGCGAAAATTCGTCGAGAAAAGGTGGAAAAGTGAGAGGAGCGAGAACGGACTGATCGTTAAATTTAATACGTGTCACTTTTGATGCTCGACTCTCATTTGGCGCGATCGACAATAATAAAATATTAAATGGGGAATTCAAGCAAACATCGCGTAAATATATAATAAATATTGTAATACGAAATAACTTACATGAGAACTCTTTGAACGGTTCGTTTTTTTTTATATGAGGACATATTATTATTGTTGCGTGATTGCAATATGTGTATATAGTGTAGGAAAAATTTTCGCGTGAAAGTGTCTGAATTTATTTAAAATTGATAAAAAATATTGGTTTTGAATTTTCGAAAGTATTTTAATTAACATGTTGAATTTTTGGGAACCGAGTGTATAGAATAAAGCGACTTCGCTGAGTCAAACCAGTCGGTCCCGTTTCGCTGATTCAATGGGGTGCACAGTTTCGTTAGCGTATTGTACAAGTCAAAGCTGGGGAAGGCCTCGTGAGGCCTTTATCATTCAAATTGGCTGCAGATAAGCTTGGGTTCTACAAAAGGACCTCTCGAAACGGCCTCCGGGAGGCCCACGAGTCGAGTTTTCTTCGCTGGACCGACTATACTGTAATTGCTCGGTTGTAATTATTTCATTTCTCGGAATATGATTATGCGATGGTATAATTTCAGCAAGACATTTACTATTCATAGAAAAGTATGTTAATAAAGTAATCACGTTTTTAATGAACAAGTCATGAATAGATAGAACATCAATTTTCGATTGATATAATCTGAAGCCAACATTATTGAGATTTCATTAGAATTCCGACACTAAAAATCAATATTATACTATTAAAAACATTGTTTTGAATAAAATTTCTCAAAAAACCATAAAAATTAAGTGCATTGAAAGGATTCCACCACACGACACCTCAAATAAAATATAATGCTCCCAATCGGATTCAATCGAATTTACGACGCGCAGGTCATCCGTCCGCTTTTGTCTTCTATGACGAATACGGGATAGTGCCGAATACAATATCAATTACTCACGTGCGGCTCATCCGGACATTTTGCGGATTCCGGGATTCCCCTAGCCGACCGGGATGCTCGGAAATCCGGGAAAAGTCGGGATTTCGAGACCCACACAAAGAAGAACCCAAATCCGGGACCCGGGCCTCGTCCCGCACCCCGCGCGTGCCGAACGCGCACTTCAAAAGGATATTAATTCAGGCATGTGATTGCCTTCGGGGAATATAAATTGAATTCATAAAAAAAATATATCGCCCTTTATAATTTGATTCATTTTCGCTCTAAATGGAATGAAAATAAAAACGATAATGGCGGGTGGGATGGAGGGCTTCCGCGATTATCGAGACGTTCGGATTTTCTTCTTCATTTTTATATGCGTCGGGGATTTCGATTCTGGAAAATACGCACTCGTTCGTATACGTTCAATAAATCAATTTTGAATCGCAAAATTTTATATAGATGATGAATAGATTATTATTTTATTTTGATTCAAATCAAATTATCTTTGAGAAAAAGTGTCACAAGACTTATATAAAATAGAGTTTGAAAATTGTATTGTTTTTTAAAAAATGGCTCAATTTCTATTATATATTTTTTCTCGTAAAAGTTTCTTTTTGTGAGAGAAAAAAAAATCAAATTTATATTCAATTCGGATGAAAAAAATCTCGTTTCATTTACATGATTTCATTTCGGGCACGATATTAAAGCGTTTGCTTATGTTAGATTATATGAAATAAACGTTCGATACTCTAGTTTTTAATATAATATGGCATTATTTATCTTTATTACAAAACGTTTATGATATTATGAAGTGAATTGAAATTAAGTAGTTTCTAGAAAGTTTTAAATAATATTAAAATATAGTTTTAAATAATAGTTCTATTTTTTTTAATCGTTTCATATTGTATTGACATTATATATTCTTCGACAATTAAAATAAAATATTCAAACAAAAATTTATTAAATAGTACCAATGCAATGCGAAATTATTACGCAAATTCGAAATTCCTCCGAACATTACAAAAGCGCAATCGATCGCCGGCGACTAATTCGAGAACCTTGTGAGAAATCGCCCGACAACGACAATACATCGAGGCCCATCCCGCTTTTCCGGAGCTTTTCCATTTTCCCGTGTCGTTTTTCGTCGGCCCCACCCCGCCCCATCCCGCAGCCCCTGGGATTTGCGGCGGAATTTCGCCCCGAAAACCGAAAACAAATATAAATAACGCTGGTAATCCGGGGCTTACTTGGCCGACTTTTCTTAACTCCGCGGGCAATTAAAATGTCCGAATTAACCGTCGAGAAATATTTTCAACGCCGGTCCAATTCAACATGTCCTTATAAATTCTTCGAGGATTTTCGCGAACTCCGTCGCGGCCTTTTGCCCATCCTTTGCCAGCGTAGACAAGGTGACGTGTTGCCCTCGTTTATATCAATTCATCCTTTTGTAAAAAAGATTTGCATATTATATTACACATTAATATATATCTATCTTCCATAGATATACCTATAGAAGATGCGGAATAAAATTTATTTCTGAAATAAGAGTATCGTATTGTGGATAAAAAGAACATTGAGGTTCATAGGCGTGAAGTTCAGCTTTGTAAATAAAAAAAGCTCATTCTAGAAGATGAAAGTTTGGGAGTTTCCAGTTAAAAAAAATAATTTTAGTACGGATGTCAAATTTTGTTTTAATTTTGTTTAAGTTTCACAAAATAACCCTAGATTTTTTGTGTTTTTTTTTTTATAGAAAACATGATCAAACAAACGTTTAGTAACATATTATAATAATAGAAATATGAATATTTTCAATACAGAAATGTTACATAATCCAGGTTTTTACTCCAAATTAGCACTTTTTCATTTCAAATTAGTAATTTTTCATTTCAAAGTAACACTTTTTTGAATTGAAAAAAGTTTTACTTTGAAATGAAAAAATGTCAGTTTGAAATGAAAATTTTTTATTTTAAAATGAAAAATTGCTAATTTGAAATGAAAAAGTGCCAATTCGGACTAAGAAACCCATACTATCGAATCCATTACAAACTATCAAAAAATTAATACAAATATTTGACAAGGTCAAAACCATTGATCCCGAAAAATTCCATTAACAAACCATAAGACACGTCCGCCAAATTTAGCAACAAAAACCTCAATCATAACACCAATTAATAATTCCCAGCCGCTTCTTGTCGCCGTTTAATAATCATAAACACGTCCCGTTTCACAATTAACGATAGTTCCGACCCACCACCCACCGAAATTCGCCTTTAAGTATTCACAATGCTAAAAGGTGGGACGCGCCGATCTCGCGGTCGTGGGCCTCGTGCAAAATTGATCGCCAGCTCGCAGACGACTCACGGGGATTACCGAGGTGCCCAAACCGTGGGCCGCGATCAAATATTCATAATCAAAGGGTGGTTTTGTAAGGGCTGTAGTGACACGTGCGCGCGCCGTCCTAAAAAATTAATAAGGCGTCAATTATTCAATGCTTTTATGGTCGGCCGAGGGTTGATTAGGCGATGTCCAAAAATATGGGTGGTTAATGTTTTATTGCGCGGGACGGCAGTGGTCGTTTTTTATTTCACTTTTGATTTTTTTTTGAGAGAGTAAATGTGCTTTTTCGGTATCCAGATTTTTAGAAATATTTTAAAATTAAATTTCGTATCGAAATGTTTACGGTGTAAGCTTTTGTAGATTGGAAAGCGCTGGGGGAATCGTGCCCGGTTACGAATTCGAATATATTGATGAATTATAGTTCGATGTATGTTTATTTTATTTTGAAATATATTTATAATGTGATGGTTTATAAATTATGAAAGAATGAATATGAAAATTGTATCGTTTCATATAAAATTTTGTTTTGCATAAGTTCATAAACTTGTGCAACTACCCAGGAAAGTTTTTAAAGCGCGAAGTTTAAAGATGCGCTCCCAGTCAAAAACAAAGTTAAATTTCGAGTAAAACGAAAGTTTTCCGCAAAAAGCGAAAAAAATCGTCACATCGCATATTTGCGAAAATATATTTTTAAGATATTTAAATTCGCTTACAATTGCAACGTTATCAACGTGACAAACAAGTATACGTAGCTGTAACGTAACGCACCGATACAATGAATTTTCACGGACGACCTAGAAGCGAAATCCTCAAATCCTTTCCAACCTTGCTTTTAGTTTCCATTAATGGATTGAAATTAACATACATGCATATATTTTGAGGTTTGCAACGTTTCCAGATTTCAGTTCATTTGAATTTCAATAAAAGCTTTGTGTTACGAACACGCCCACGCACACTATCGAATTATACGATACAGCGTCTGCGATGCTTCGACATTTGACGTAGAAAAAAAGGAGATAATATAATATTTCGGATTCTCCCGACTATTTTGTCATCGGTAGTGCCTTTACGTGAAAATATGTGCGCGGGCTTTCATGTTTCGGGTATTTTCACGACATACATGAAAGGGTTCTGTAATGGCCGTTCGAAGCGGCTTATATCCTTTAGATCGTGAAAGCTTTATCGCTAAATAATGTTCGCTTATAGTATATATGTCGCCGCTTTTGCGAGATCAATACATATTACGAAATTCTTTGTCGAAAATGAAATAAAATTTGCTTTCGCAAATATCTCGTGTATATATACAAAGGTACCATCACGCGAATAAAGCTTCTTCGAGACGAGTCCCTCTTTCTACATAAAAGCATGTTTTAATAATATCGACCTCGCTAAATTTCGACTATATATGTATACTTATAATATTTTATCAAATAAAAAAGTCGAGTAAAATTTATAAATAATGTTTGATATTGAAATTAAGTATTCATAACGTTAAAAAAACATTGAATGAAAATCGATATTCCCAAATAAAATATAGAAAAGAAAATTCGAGTTTCATTTCTAAAAAACGTAAAAGAAAAAATATAAAATATTTTACGATAGATATATTACAAACACCCTATACCATAAACAATTCGAACGATTCGATATGAATATCGGCATTTTGTGGGTATTTGATGATGTGCTTTTCGGTCGGGTCGCTTTCCACTCGACTCGTCCATTAATGGAATGAAATTTAATTAAAATATTTGGCAATAGGTAGTTTCTAGCTGGGATTAAACGCTTCGTACACTAATAACAAGGACGGTCCTTTTATCTCTCTTGTCCGGGACATAAATAACAATCATAATACTCTTATGTACGGGGATTGTTTTGCATACGAGCTCCGACTTAATTGAACCTCTTGGTTTATACCAATCAAAAATACATAAAAAAAATCTCATAAGAAAACAAAAAAATTATGAATAGGTACTTTAATTAAAAAATAAATAAAGATTTTTGCAAGAATATTTAAAAAGTTTTAATAAAATAATTTATGTTTGAATTTCGTCAGGTACGCTGATAAAATTTGTAGAATTTCATACGTTCGGCAAATATCTACCCGGAAGGCGAAATAAAATAATTTTAAGATTCCACAAGTATATCACCGTCAAATGTTTCAGCGTCGCGATGTTAATAGTTGATTAGTAAGGGTTTTGCCTAATTATCTCAAGTATGCGAAATGGCCTTAGGCGGCGCCGCAGTCCCTTCGCTGTAATTACCTCAAAACTCGTCCTACTAAAGGTTTAAACACTATGTTATATCACAGATACGTTATTCTAAACACACTCGTATCATATGTTATATTAATAAATATGGATATCGCTTCTGATGAACGAGCTCGCGCTTTTGTGTACGCACATCGTGTTTTACAAACGCATTATAATCCCGCACGTCATGTACACGCGTCAAATCGCGACGTGTCGTAAATTTGCAACAAGTACGGATTTGAAATTTGGGCAGAAACGTATGTTTTCGGTTGACGAGTGACACAAATTTTAACAATGTCAATGCGGATTGAAACGTATGCAGCTCGGTTATAGAATTGGTACGAAATATATTTTTTTATCATGCTAAAAGTAGCAGTTTCGTTGTTAATATTTTCCAGCGGAAAACCGCGGCGTCTCACAACGTTAATTTTTGATAATTTTCCGCGGCTTAGCGGTGAAAATCGCGGTCGGGAGAAGCTCTTCGGTACCGTTTTCGTACAAATTGTACTCGAGCATCGTTTTTAGTTTCGTTGGAAATTCGCCGACGCCGCCAGATTAACCCGAAGCTAAAACGCAACGTAACGACGTACGTTTTCCTCTAGAGCTTTCTGAAAGCTTCACCTACGCCGTTACGGTCGTTATCGTTGCCAGTTTCTGTAATAATCTACCAGATATGATCACATTATTCGATGTCGAATAGGAAATATCGCACTAATTGTATAAAATGAAGAGTAAGTAAAATATTATATATATGTACTTGATATGTCTATTATTTTTATTCAAGTTACAAAATATTATACAAAATAAGTAATTAAATACAATGAAGAGCGATTTAAATGTGCTGAGTTCAACGAAACATGAACGTCAAGTGCACTTGCACCGTAGCCGATAGATTAACTACAATAAGACAGACAGAGAGCACAATCGACATTTTAGCATCCATTTATCTTCTCTCGAAAACGTCCTTTGTCTTGCGATTCTCGTTCGAAGCTTGCATATCCATACACACAATACAATATTACGTACAATAATACGAAAATTATCATAGCGACAGAAATCAAAACGATCCGTACCCGGAAAGTGGAAATTAACAATTCACCGCCACGTACCGGGTACTGAGTGAGCAGTAAGTAACTCGGCACTAGCTGGTAGTAGTGTGTGTTATATGTAGTACTTATGTCGTGTCGCAGTCGTAAACTTGACTGCGAATTTGCCCTTAATCAAAAGACCGAGTGCGCCAGAAGTGAGCCCTCTTCTTCTTGCTGCCGTTGTTTGCTGCACGCGAGGTTTAATTACGGGGCGTGCATTGTATGTGCATTCGAATTAATTAAACATAACTGTTCCGGTTGACGCTTCAACGACATGTTTGTTAGCGTATGTGCGTGCTAGTGAAGGTGACACTTGTAATATGGGTCGAACGCTAGAATAATTATAGAAAATACGTATATTAAGTCATGAAACGGATTTGTTGACGAAAGTGTTTAAAATCGACTCGTAACAGTTTTAATATTTAAAATTTCATGATAAAAACGTTCAAGTTCGAACAAAGGAATCATGACGTGCATGATATTTGACATGACGTGCGATTTTAATTAAAAATTTCGATTACGAAATTTTTTCCGACAGTACACGCATGCACATAAACGTATCGGAATAATAACCACGTCATTCAATCCATGCACTGAAATAATGTCACGTACACATTTTAATATTCGACGTACTATAAAAAAAAAATCGAAAAAATAGCACCCGACCGATCCAAAGTCAAAGACGTAAAATAAACAGGAAAAAACCGGGAAAAATTATCGAATTATACTGATGGTTTTCCGGTCGGATCGTAACAGTTCGTAAGTCAGGCGCAACTGTCGGACCCGTAGGTCGTAAACCGACGGAATAATTTCGCGAGACACAGACGTCACCATTAGGAGCTGGTGTCGAGGACAGTTACATTATTTACGAGGGCGATTAGCCTCTTTGGTGGTGTGCCCAGGAGTGAAGAAGCCTTCGGAGAAGTGTTGGGCGCTGAAGCCTTCTGTGTGAAAAAAATGGGTGAAAATTCGAAGGCCGGTTAGGCGGAATCGATTCCGGCGTTTGGTTGTGTTTGATTGGGATGTTTGTGTGCTTGATGGGGCTAATGATGGGAGTTTTAATGTTTCGGTTCGTTTTTGTGTTCAAGGATATTGTCGTTTGGTGTTATGTATAAAAATCACAATGTAGGGCGAATAAGAAAATATGATTGAATATTTTAGTTCAAAAGAACGTGAAACATAAAAATTCGCTATTAAAACATGAACGGGTGAAAACAATCAAAAAGACATTTCGTTTCCATGCTAAATTGAAGAAAATAAAGTAAAAATAAGATGTTGGTAACTGTTAAATATTTCATGAACATGCAAATGAAAAATGTTTGAACTGAACATATTACATTTATAATTAATTTTTTCTGACTACTTTAAATTACATTTGATATGACATACAATTAAAATCATAATATTTTATCGTCGTGTTTATCGTGAAATATGCAAAATTCAAACAAAATGTAAAGCTTGCTTTTAGCGAAAATAGCCGAAGCGTCTACTTTATAAGTCGACCTATACTTTCGAAAAAGGTCACGATAAAAAAAAAAACGAAAATAATGCAAAACACGCTACATTCACGCACACACACAAGAAGAGGATATGTTTTAAGCTTGCGGGAGAAAGTTTCGAAATTTGAATTTTTAGGTCGCCCAGGGTTAAATTATTAAATGATCATCCACAGAAGGGTTGTTAAGAGCAACGGCTAAGAAAACATAGTTCGTCGTCTCGGAGGCGTTATCTTAAGGCGGGTTATTCAAATGTGACGACACGACATGCCGTCGTCGTCGGCGGACGAAGAAAAAAAACTACAATCTCTTTTTGAATTAATCAGTTGAAAATTTCCCCATAGGAGAGGAAAAACAAAGGACCTAAAAAATGCGAATAAAAAATCGCATTACCATGAATGCTCGTGTTGTAGAACAGTCTGTTCCCGACTTAATTCGTACGCGCGGCTACCGACGACTCTTTGAATGCTGAATCAAATTTGAATACGTAATGGATTTTGGAAAGTAATATATCACGAGACACGTCTACCGGATAGAGATCAGAACGTCAAAATTTTTCGAAACGATATTTATAACCGATGTAAAAAAATTTGCCCCAGAAAACTTTTCAAATTAGACGCGTGTTTCATAGATGGACGGCATTGAAAAGTTTCACATAAAATGTTAGTGTCTACGCATTTTTTATTAGAAAAGATTCAACCACCGATTAAAATTTATTAACAAATAAAATTAAGTTTTCTTATGAGTATAGCTCATAAAAAAAATAAAAAGAATGACAAAATCGATATTATTCTAAATAACAAAAAAAATCGAGTATATAAGTGATACATTTAACAAAAGGATTTCTGAACCTAGCAATCTATTCAAATGCGCTTCGAATCAAAGTCATTGTCCTCTCAACTCCAACCACCCCCTTGGCTGCACTTCCAATTAGTGTTGATTACGTATTTTGTACGGGTTTAACTACCTATTTTACTGTTATCACTGGTGACGAAGAAGCACGAATTTCCGAACAATTAACAGTCACAGTTGAAATACGTACACAGACGATTGCGGTCAATTAGTGGGAAACCACTTTCTTTTTCCTCGGTCTTAGTCCCTCGGCACGTCAACTTTAAATTGTGTCGTGTTCTGGTATCTCGTTTGCATAATTTGAAAGCGTTGCTATTTTGTTTGAGGGCTGAATGCAAATTTGCATCTTTGTCGCCTTCAAATGCATTTCGATTAGAAGTAATTGCGAATAGGTTCGAATAAAGGAATTGGGGGTGGCTTATGAGGATATAAAGAAACGGCGGAAAGTTTAATTTTATAATAGACTTTGAATTGAGAGTCGTAAATTTGAATTAATTTAATGGTTGAAATACAATGGTAGGTTTTGTTTGTGGAATTCTATTATATTGATTGAATTTGAGAATGAAAGTCTTTACGATTTTATAAATAAGTTTAATTATATATTTTGAAGAAAGGTTTTAATTAAAAAATTATAATAAAATAATAATAGCTTCTAAACTAAAGTATATAGTATAAGTATAAGTATAAGTATTAGTATTAGTATATAGTATAAATATAAGTATATGGGTTGAAATCGCAAAATTGTGTGGTTAAAACAAAACAATTTCAGCTCGGCAAGCAAAATAGTTTGAAACAAAGAATAATCATTATTAAATTTCCTAAGAAAATCGCACACGCCAAAGACTTGGACGATTCTCGACGACTCCGCTTTATTGAAAACGCTGATTGCCTTTTAATTTCACTCCTCTCGCTAACGGAAATGAATAAAAGATATAAGAACCACCACGGGGAGCGATACGAAAAGAAAGCAATCGCCTTAAACGCGGAAACTATACGCAAACCGCAATACAAACCCATCGCGGATACACAACAACATAAACAATAGCAGCAGAAAAGGCGGCGTTCCTGATTTATACAAGTCCCATTGTTTTCGATTCGCGGTGCCTCCGCTGCACCGCAGCATAAATTATTTATGAGGATAATTGAAGCTGAAGTCCCTTTATGATTTTTCATTTTTCCTTATTTGCGACCTGAATTTAGCGAGCACCTTCAGCGCCGGCTGCACCGGATGAACGGCGCGCCGGATTATAAAGTGAAATGAGTTCGGGAGTTTGGTCTTTCCGGCGGCTGGGTTGTTCGCGTTGACGAAAAATAAAACGCTCTATACGTTTGGTATAGTGTCTGTGTTTTTTGTGTGTATAAATAAAGGTTTGCGCGAACGAAACGAAACGACTTTTTAATAAAGGTGCCGTGGATATTTCGTGCCGGCGATCGGAAGTCGGTTAACGAGCGCCACGTAAGAAAACCATGGATTTATTGCGAATACTCGACAGCAGGTTTTCGTTTTTGTTATAAGTTATATTTAGTACGAGGAATCCGGTGATTTATTAAAAAAATCGTTATGACAGTTATCAAGTTTATGTAGTCAACGTTATGTTTAATGAAGCTTTTGCAGTATAATTTTTATCACCAGTTTTAACTGCGCAAACATAAACGAAGATATTTTTTTTGAAACCGATAGCTTGAATTTTTTTATGAAATAATATAATTAAATCTCAAACGTGTTTACTTAAGTGTGTTCTCACCTAAGTTCTAATATTTCAAATTCAACGTTTTACACTTCGAATCCAAAGTTTTATATTTCAAATTGAACATTTTACATTCAAATATAGAAAAGTATTATTAAAATCATCGTTATATTATAGTAATCGATAAAATTCATAACAGTGAATCATTGTTAATTTGAAGAGTAAAATATTGAATTTGAAATTTGAAACTTTGAATTTGAAGTATAAGAATAGTCTCTATTAACCATATCATATATAACTCAGTATCGTTTGAATTATTATATAATATAATAATAACAGTAATATATAATTGCATCTTGAACTCAACAAATATATAAGTTCCATGGAAAAATGAATGAAATATTTAAATATGAAGCGGCGTATGTAATACGAAATAAAATTGAAAATCAACAAAACAAAACACAATACAAAACAACGGGAAAATCGTAAAGCGGACAATATTCCGCCATTCTGGCCTTATTGAAATATTGACTCGCACTCGAAGGGTTCTGAAGGGCGCATCTCGATTTTTCCGCGGGACGATATTGCGAGGACGAACGGGCCGAGGACGGCTCTAAGGACACAGAAAAGGGACACACTTTCCAGATAAAATAAAATTTCCAAGTCACGGAGTATTTTCCAGTCGAACGGTCCGGCAACGGGTAGGCGCTCTTTGAATTCGCGTTTTCAATCGGCTGTCATCCCCGGTAATGGCGTGTCACAAATCGAGCGGTGAAATATTTATAAAAAAAAATCATATTTCAAAAAAAAAGTATATCGAAAATCTTTGACGTTCGAGAGATGAACTTTTATAATTTGATTCTTTCAAAACAAAACTTTTTCTATGATAAGGTGAATATGAATTTATAATATTTTCTTAGTGATATTATGTGAGAATATAATATAGTATTAAATAAAATCTGAATATAATCCGAAATTCTTAATATGTTTGAGATCGCGAAAATATACAAAATGCCGAAAAATATTTTGAATAACGTTTCATACTTTTGCATATCCGGCATGCGAATATTTTATCTTATTTTTGCGCAAAGATCAACAGTATCCGTTGCTTATCAAAACAGCACGATACGAGTTTCTTACGCAGGAGCAATTTCGAAATTGGAGAAGAGGAAAACTCCGGGGATAAAAAATAAAATAAAATGAAAAAGTATAAGTAAGAAAAAAAAGCATGGTTAGTGCTCGCTTGGGAAGAAACTGAAATAATTGGCAATTTACTATCTGTTTTTGCTTATGTCGCGTTTTCTACCGACACTTCGCGTTTTGCTCTCTTTCAACATCGCACTGTTCGAACGAGTATTGCGCTATTATAGAAAACTCCTTTGAAAGCTATTGTTAGAAAATGTGACAAAACGCTCATAAATAATGGGAGGGGAGAAACTAATTTCGAGCTCAGTTCTTTGATAAAGTTTCATTCACGTATTTGTTACGGGCTCAAATTAGATATCAAAGTGATTTTGAAAGAAATTTCAGTACAAAAACCTAATATTGAATATTTTTTTAATTAAAATTCGATCAAAATATCGACCAAAAATTCATTCAGCCTAGTTAATAAATGCACATGAAGATTTGCATCTAGCATAAAATAATTTAATAAGTGATGGTTTCAGTATTCAACTCAATGAGTGCAGTACTTATAGAGTGACCTAAATTTTAAGAAAATCGTTATAAAAGCAGCTTATTTTTTATAAGAATCACAGCAAAGAAATTAGATATAGGACATGAAAATAAATTCAACAGTCACAAAGAATACAAAATATGAACGTGGAAGTATAAAACAATAAATAGCGAAATTTTGAAACGACGATTTGAAGAAGACAAAGCGCGAACACATTTCGTTAAAACGATACGAATCGCGGTATCGTGCGTTCGCGAAAACAAACAAACGCTCGCGTTCGCGAAACGCCGAATCAATTATTTTACTTTCGAATAAAATTATCAAAGTTCGGGTATATCGCGAGGCGAAATCAAATATAGAAATATATAAACGCTCTCGACTTGTATTTAACTTTGCGGCGAGTTTACGAAATCTGATTGTGCCGGAGTTTATTTGTGTTGCGTTTAACGTGCAAATGGAACATTAGTAAACGAGGCACAGCGCTCTCGCAATAATAAACACATTACACATACACGTTTTACATGCACGTAAATAAATACTGTGTATGTGTGAGTGAAATATGTGCGATTGCTGATAAGGAAGTATTATTCGTTTTGCACTATTTGCCATCTGACTATAATAGTCGGAGAAAAGTCTACAATTGCTTAGTGCAAATATCGCAGTGAATAATTTGATCATTAATAACAGTTGTTTGATATGCTGAACGTATATACGTGTACATTAAAAAAATAATATTATTTTTTAAAACAAATCACTATGATTTTATAATGTGATGAAGATTCATATGCGACAGATTCGCAGACTCGTTTTTGAATTGTTTTGAAAAAATTTCACTATTTTCTTAGAAAACACCACGTTCATAACTAGAAACGGCAAATTTTCAGTGGTGCATCATAACTCAAGCAGATTTAAATGAAGACGTTGAAAAACGTAGCTAGTTTTGGTCGCGAGGGTTAATTTGGTTCTGGCTGCGCGCGCAGCACGACACACGGAGGAACTAATTAGTCTCTTGTCTTGGAACACTGTCAAGCTACAAATTACTACCCGGCGAGCTCCACAACCGTAAATGGCGCCATTTTACCACCCACTGGCCACCCACCAGCTACTGTATATAGCAGTTTCACTGTAGCCAACGGAAAGGTGAACTGCACACACAAAAGCCTATGGCGGCACTTGTTTATCGGGGATGTATCAAATTGTCGTCTGTTATGAATATGATTGAGATACTTGAGAGAGACTTGATTCTATGTTTATGCAATGAAGAACATGAAAAGTGACGTCACTAGTATTATGTACATATTTTAGTGTGATTTATCAAATTCAAAATAAAAATAGTAGAATTGAAATAATTCACAAAAAGTGCGTCGTAGATGTGATCAATTATTATACAAACGTTGCATGCGAAACGAGTTTTTTCAACCGATCGAGATGAAAAACGTTTTCGTGTAATATTTAAATATCTTCTCGGGGACAATTTTTAAAATGAAAATTAAATATCACGTTGTTGGATTTTATCGCGTCTTGGAGAGGTACAAAGCTGCGAAAAGCGCGCCGCAGAGTTGGTGTTTTATTTTTTTCACATTAACGAAGGTATTAAGGATGGAGAATGCCGGGGCGAGACGAAGCGAAAGCGGGAGGACGCGTAAGGAGATTTCGAAGGGAAAAAAGCGAGAAAGTCATGTCAAGTGAGTGTCAGCCGATCTTACAACATCATCACTAAATTAAGCCGGGGTTGTTTGTCCCTGCGCAAACAAGCAACGCAAAATAGCCCCGGCTCAGAAAATTTCGAAAAAAATCAGATTTCGGAAAGCTCTCGAGAAACACTTGCATTAAAAATAAAATGAATTTTTACTCCATATTACAGAATATATCGAGAATTCTAAACGATGCACGTACACGTACTTACAACAATCTAAACAATCGAAACACTCCTCAACAACCTTATTATTGCACCGAACGTATGTACTTTGCTAATTCTAGATTATCAGAAGCGTCTAACATTAAGCAAACGCTTCCCGTGAACACACACGCGCTACTTCGAACTATTGCAACTATTCCGCGAAATTTGCATACGTGCAACCACACCGGAGCATATGCAACATGCGGCGTCTTATAATTGCATTACAATGGCAGAACGAGCGGCGTTTAGTGTGCATTAATTGTATTGTAGTCACCAATTAACCGATTTCGGTATGTATTTGCGATCGCACGTGCCCGCGCGTAGTCGTCAAAGAAACTTCAACTTCATTATTTCGACTTTTGACGGCTGTTATGTCGTACAAAGGGCGTTTGTTATTTAACGATGTGGACGAGGCGCTGGTACGAGATGCCACTTCTGAGTCCTCTCATTCTCGTTATCCTTCCACTTGTGAGCGATAACGATTTTTTTCCAGCGCGGAAACCGTGTAAGGGCCGCTGAATCGGTGGTCGTTGTACGGAATGGATGTGGATAAAGTTTTGGTTATGTGAAGTTGATGAAGAGCGTTGAAAATTTTCAAAAGAGTGCTTTGAGGTATTTTTTGATTGTATGAATTTTTGAATAAAATTATTTGAAATTCGACTAGGAAAATTCGAATAAAAAACGTATGTGAACTTTGGGTTGTTTTCAGCTGGCCCACGCATGTAAGGGTAGACCTCTTATCGTTTGGCGCTTAATAAACGTGAATCTTTACCTTTTTTCTTGAAAACGAACCATCGCTTACTAAACGATTCCCTTTATCGTATCGTGCTCGAATTTCTTACAAACGTGAATTTTCGAATCTTGAACCCACTAGAGCTTACAGCGCACTAAACGGACGCGGTAGTAAAAATATCGCAAATTCGAAAGCTGTAGTCGTTAAACCGAGCTACTTTAATACGGAGAAAATATTATATAACGAACACTCAATTACGAGTTGTTACGAAAACATTTATAATGAGCTACTCCACAGAGTTTCTCGCGAGCGAAGTTCAAATCGAACTTTACTTACACTAACAATGCATTCGATGTCTGCTGCGTTTTCCGTCTGTATTTGCAGATTTTGCACTATTCACACAAAACAGAAAAGGTATACAAAATTTAAACAGGATATTTTTAGAAAAAGTTATAATATTTTTTATAGCAAACTTAAAATATTCATTATTGTATAATCGAAAGATTTGTATGTTTTGAAAGGAAACCAATTAAAACTGTTATTATTTAATATAATTCATTCATGGAAATATAAAAAACAAGAATACACATAGAAACTTCTCATTCGATTCGGATTTTCAGCTCCTCTCGCACACACACAATTTATTTACATTCAGCGTATAAACGAATTGTCATAGAGTGAGATTCGAGCGCTCGTGTTTCCATTTCGATGCAAATAATGCACGCCCACTCTTCGTCTTATAAGACCACCATAGAATAGTATTATTATACGGCGAGTGGTGAGATAGAAAAAGAAGAGAGGGATCGCAACGCAATAAATCTATTCTAGAGACGGTATCTCCGGGACGTTTGAGTTTTTATACCCACACGACGTTCGGCGGTGGGTTTGAGCCGATTTTTTTTCTTCGTCGGATCTTAACTCGCGGATTTTTTTGCCAGCAACCGTTTTGAGTCGGTCGGGCAATAAGAACGAGGGCCTGTCTGCGTGGGCAACGAACAAGTTTTCAATTGAGACAGATTGCCGCCGAGGCTTCGCTGAAATTGCACTCTGTATGAAGAAAAATCTTCCTTTTTTGGTTTCGTTTGCTCGAACGCGTCCCGTTTGATGCTCGCTCGTAAAGATGTTAATTATTTTGAATAAGGTGCGCTGTTTGTTGCGGGAAAAGGGTTGAGGATTTATCGTTCATAAAAGTGGTAGTGAAAAGTTTTCGTGTGAAATTTTTATTTGATCAAATCGTGCTTCTTTCGAATTTGTCTATTTTAGTATAGAATCGAATAATTTATTTACATTGTAAAAGTTTAATTTTGAGTTTTACACTTTTGATCAAATTATATAAAATGAAATGTATATACACTTGTTTGGGGATATACGAAATTAGTTAAATACAATGCTTAATGGTTCACAGAAACGAAAAATAAAAGCCGTCAGCACAAAGTTATAAAACTGAGTGCTTTATAACTCAGTTTGTTTCAGCGCTTGCTAACAATTTGATCGGATTAGTATCGAACACGAATTTCATCTTCATACGCGAACACAGTATAATACGGAGAAAGAAGACGATATTCGGACCAAATAAATAGTCTGGATAGGGTTTCGGATATATTTTTCAATATCGTCGAATCGATTTGCGGCGAAAAGCTCGCACGACGCGGCGTCGATATTGCCCAGAAAAATAATATCGCGAAAAATGCGAGTTTCCCGCGGACAGAATTCGAATTCTGCAAAGCTCTAAGCCAGCCACTATTACGATTTTTTTTCACATCAAACACGGTGAAAAACCGGATGAAAATGATGCTACGAGCCACCTTTTATACGCTCCTATAATATTTTTTGAATATATTTTAAATTCAACTTTATTTCGAATACGTATATAAGCGCCTTTCGGTTGGACACTGCTCGCGGATATAATACATTTTTTTCGTGTCGTTTTCCCGGGTTACGATTCCGGCTACGGTTTTATTTTCGACGTTTTTTTTCAACTTATTTCCCAGCTGAATAATTGTTACCGGCTTTTTCATTAAAAATGCTGGCCGTGGCCTCCGGAAAAGCGGGACGAAAAATTCGGAAAAACGTTCGCGGCCCAGAGAGGGAAAATCGCACGCGTGCAGAGTGAAAGCTCTATCTGATACGTCCGGCTACGTTTGGTGATTGAATAAAAAAGTTCACACAACGTTCTACATATTCGTATTTTTTTCAACGTATGTTTATATATAGTTGCAATATCACTACACAGTCGGTTTAAATCGTATACAAAAATTTCACATAGTGTATTGTTAATGGTCGTGTAAAAGTATCGTTTTATTTGAATTATTTGGTTAAGTGATACGTGAAAATATCAAAAAATGATATCTGTTTCAACGATTCAAATGAAAACGTAATGTAATAATGTGTGGGGCGAACGATGACGATCCAATTTAGTCTCACCGTTCAGCCGCCCAATTGTTGTTATAAACAGGTGAAGTCCTCTTAGTGGTCGCTCAGATGATGTCGTGATGAATTAATTAAATTCTTTTGAATTTAATTCATTTATTGAAGAAGATTACATAGTATAAAATGATCAAATGTTAATAATTAAAAATGAAGTGCAGAAGTATCGTTAAGTTAATGATGTAGTGCTTGAAAATGAAGTGCTATGAATGAAGCGCGTCGAGTTAATGATTGAATTAAAGTGCATCGTACGTTTTTCGCACGGGCCTTTTATAATTTTGAAATGGTGAAAAAAATGGTATTTGTGTTTGTCTCGTTCTAGTAGAGTTTCGTCTCGTTACAATTAATAATTTAGAACGTTCACAAACCAAACAAACATACTTAACAATAGGAAGGATCGATAAAAAAAAAAGTTTTTTTTGAAAGGTGGTGCGATTCAATGTCATAAACCAAATTACGGTCCGATTTCTTCTTTACAGAAAATATTTACACAATATCTAATTGTAAGAAGGATCGGTTAAAAAAATGGAGTTTTAGGAATGCGGTGTATTGCATAGCATTAACAGTATAACAGTAACTTAAATTTAATGTTTCGAAAATAAAACAATAGTCGAATTTTTTGAAAAACTGTTGATGAAAAGTTAAAAATTTTCCACGAACCAAACAAAACACCGAACATGCGAACAAAGCGAACAATTTGCGACAAAAGCTCCGCCGTGCAAAATCCAAACTACACGTCGAACACAAGAATTTTTAATAAAGCTTCGAAAACTGCAATCGACCGGCCACCGCGGACATTTTCCGAGACTTTCCCGCGCATTTCCCGAAAGCGATTTCCATACCCCCCCTTTCCATAGCCCCTCACCCCACCATAGTTGCAGTCGAAATTAACCGCGGTCCCGGGTTATGACAGCCCCGCCGTGGACAAAGTTGCCGCATAAAATTATACGGTCTTATTACGCAGATGTGACGCCGCCCGGCCGGCAATTAAACCGCAAGGAGGACCTGGCCGAAGTGCATCGGTGCATCTGTTGTGATGCAGTGGCCTTTGGATGTTGTGCAGGGGTGTAAGGGGTTAGGGGGTGTTGTGTGAGGGTTGTCGTGTGCAAGTGACGTAAACGGGTAATTTGCGCCGGGCTGTCGTCGTGGAGGAAAAAAGCGCGGTCTGTTGATGGTTTCGTTGGTGATTTGCAGTTGAGTGTTTTGGTATTATGTGCGGCGCTCAGAGTGATTCCGAATTAAAATTGGTGTAATGATCCGAATACTTTGTGAAGACAGCGAACATAGGTCGAAAATGTGGCTTGTAAAAAAAATTTGGTTGGTAGGCGAAGGATTCGTTTTTTTTCTTCGATTTTATGGTGGATTTAAAGTAAATTTTTAGAATTGTACGTATATGTCACAGTTTGAGTTTTCGCTTTTGTTTATTTATACCCATACTAGTTTGGGTATAACCAAACTATCGATTTTAGTTTGAATGTCAACTGTTAAATTTTACCTATATATAATTGCGTCTAAACAAAAAACGGACATCGTAAGTATCATGCTTGGGTTAGGTTGGGTTGGCGTTTTAGTTTGAGTTGTGAAAACGTGCTCAAAACAAACTCTCAAAGTTCAAACTGACACGACGTGTAGACACTACGCGTATTTCTCGATCATTAGTGTACATATCAATTTCCACCTTATTGATATTTAGCATAAGAGCGTTATCTGAGTGCAAATACCTTAAACTGTCGTACCATATTAACAATTGAACTAGAGTTACAAGGTGTATAAACAGACTAGTTTGTTCGTGCATAAAAGAAATGGACACTCAAACTGTAACATATATACAAAATCATGGGTTGATTAAGTCAAGGATAAGATTTTCGAACATATTGGTGAAATTATGATTCTTCTTAATAATTAAAATTTCATTTAAAAATTGTTAGTTTTTTGACATCAAAATTTGTAATGCAATAGTGATTATAAGAATAATTGTGATGCTTATTTTGATCAAAGGATTTGAAGCAAAATTAAATCGTTGGATACATTAAATTTTTCAGAGCTTTTTTTTCAGCCATTGAAATTTCTTTGACATGCTTGATAATCAATGAAAAGCATTTAGAAAATTTGGTAAAAGAACGAATAAACGTTGGCTACTATATATAAACTTTATACGATGCGACGTAGTAAAAAAAAATCGATAAAGCGTAAATTTCTAAAACGAATTTATTTTATAAAAGCAGCTTTTTTCAACGTCAAAAAAACTATTTTTATTTCATAAAAGAACAAATTCATTCGAAAATTCCACCACTGCATAGTCTGAAAAAATCGATTTGAAATTCCAGCAATTCACAAAAAGTCATTTTTCCTAAGAAAAATCAATAAAACTAAAAGATCCTTCTTTTCGTTTCGTTCCTACGAAAAAGCTTTTCGTAAAAACTTTTAACCTTTCCGAGAAAGAAGTGTGTAAGGGCCGCAGAACATTCGGGTCGTACATAAATTTTGATTGCGTCGTTAAGTTTAAAGGTTGCGAAAAATTGGAGTTTTATCAAATTGAGTTTCATATCAACCCGAGGGGATGAAAAATTCTAATAGGATATAAAAAGAGAAGAACGTAATGGTCCCTTTTCCCCCGGACTTGTGTTTTTTTCTTTTTGAGCGATTATTTATGCGATCAGCGCAGAATCGAAATAAGTTTAAGCGAAAACGTGTTGTTTTCCGAATAAATTCACAGGTACTTGTATTTATGTAGAAACGTATTCTTGCGTTTTTATTTCTCATTAAGACTTTCGCGGAATAAAAGAAAGCCAGATTAATTAACTGATATAACGAAACAAAAAATTTAATTAAAACGCAAAAGAGTAGTTGCTCGTAAATAAAATTGAGCGAATAATAGAATTTTTTTCGATACTCGTTAGCTTTAACAAACCAATTTCATGTAACCTTTTAATCTCTCTTCCTTTGTACTGCGATTCTTTCATAGAATCAAAAACACTCAAGTTTTTTCCACCGAATAAACGAAACAGAATTTAATTATTATTATCATCAAAGAGCGTTAATCAGTAGTTTTAACAGATAAATGAACCAATTGAAAAAGATATTTGATAATTTATACTTTTAATACAATCAAATTTACGAAGACTTATGATATTAAAATATTAATATGAAAAAAATTCAATAAACTCAAAAAACATTAATTAAATCACAGAAACCAGACCGAAAAGCGAAATCATACACGTACGAGCGATAGCTCTAATCGAACGGGTCAACACCGTACACGTAACAATGAATTACGTAGCGGCGCAACCTTTGAACTTAAAACGTAATTCCCATTGATTCCGGGTCACGAAGAGGTAAGGGACCGGTGCGAACAACAATGGGGCATTTCGCACCCGGCCCCATAGACCCACCCTATCGCGAGGACTATGGGCGAGCCGAGGTCCTTCGAAGCCTTCGGGGTATCGATCTAGCACTAGGTAGTGCCTCAGGTACTGGGGACATTCTTCATACGTGGAGGAGCGTCCTTTTATTTCAGGGATGCTTTATGGGTGTGTTTTCAGCGCTGGTTTTGCTAGTCGGACTGTGGGACCGGAACTCTGAGGACCGTTTTCGATTTGTAATATTTTATTTGAGTGTCTAAAGGTCGAGTCGGTGCGCAGTTTATCATTCGAGTTAGAATTATTGTTTTATGTGAATTATTGTAGTGTGTTAAACGTGTTGGTTTTGAATTTTGGTTGTTTTGTGTGAATTTTTTAGATGGTGGTTCTTGTGTATATAATAATTATACATTATGAAAATGATGGTATTTTCAATATATTTGAAATTTGTACTATCTATATACGCTTCATAAAAATATATTGCGATGTAATTATGAATGGTTAAATTATGTTTCTCCTTGAATGAATGAGTAAATAAATTGATTTCTGACAAGATTTATTAATTGTATTGATAAAGCATATTGAGTAAACTAATCAGTTTAATTATAACATTCAATCAAATTAACACTGTCGAACATATTCAAATTTGAGATTCCGCCACCGGTAAACGTTTGCACAAATATAATACACATACTCAAACCAACTCGTTATAAAATATATAACGATATAATAATCGAAAAAAAAAATTCGCACACGAAAAACATGAACAAAACCAACTCGATAATAGCTTATGTTTCAAGTAATAAAATTTCTTTTAATTCAAAGGGCACAAAGTTTCGGGCGTTGTTCGAACCCGTAGCCATTTTGCAAATATTAAATTGACCAAGTTATTTCAACTTTTTCCCCGGGGCTGAATTATCGGAACGATCGCGAACGGAAAGCGGGGCAGGGGGCAGGGCATTTTTCCATTAAATATAAAAAGTGTTTCCTAATGAGCAAACTTCGGCGATGAGTAAGGGATTTTGTTTCACGGTTTAAGCCGCCGCTGCAACGTTTGCTCAAGACGAGGCCCGAAGTTGTTCCCGAGGAACATGGGAATGCCAGCACAAATTGGTCCGACGTTAATAAGCCGAAAGAGTTGGAGGAGAATTCGCACATAGCCCTGAAAGCCTAACCTCGCCGAGGAAATTATACGGTATATATTATAAAAGCGAGAGTTTGGGGCCCGTCCGAGAACTATCCCTTTCCGAGTATAATTTCGCGCTTTGCACACTTTTAAAAAATGCTTCGGCGAGTGTATTATTGCGACCCCGTGGAATAAGAACGGCGCCGTTTTGAGCCGTTTCCCGGGAAAATCTTCGGAAAACTTTTCTCGAATCCGTTGTTTACGAGCGCATAAATCTCGGGGTCTCGCGGCCGTGTCTACGCAACGAATTTCTGTTGCGAGAGGCGCAAATACGTTTTTCCATCTTTTCCCTTTTTCATTTTTTCAGTCTTTCGTGGGGATTTGGGAAGAGCGGTTTCGCCAAAAATTAAAATTTTGTCCGCTTCGAGGTCATTTAATAATAAAAATAAATAATACATGTGAACTTTGCGGGACGTCTTTTACGTTTATTCAAAGTCCAAGATAAGTAGCTCGGATTTCATTATTTTTTCGAAATGAACTCGAAGTTTGTTTGCATGAATTATTCAATATGATCACAATAATTGAAATAATGTAGATTCACCAGTACTTAAAAATAATCTTAATTTCAATGAAACTTTTTTAAAATTTTAATTTCAGAATAATCATTTTATTTAAATACCGTAAAATTTTATATATCAAAATAAATTCGGTCAATCAGTCGATCAGCGGAAACATCTTTAGTCGCAAGAACGGTTTTCGTCAGATAATCCCGCACTCTCGCTAATGGACAATCTTAAATAATTGAGTGAAATATTGCCGTTAAAAATTGGTCTCGAAGCAAAAACGAAAGGGTAACGCCACCATAGCACACCTATACCTTATACACATTCCAAGTATAAATGATTGATTATGCAGATTAGACGGGGAAAAGGAGGAAAAGCCGACGCGCGTGAGGGAGCACGAGTCCGCACCGGAGGAATAAGGCTGGAAAAACCGTAACGAAAAAAGAAAGCCGAAGAGAAATGGTGAAAAACGGCAGAGGAAACCGAAGCAGCCCTGATACGAAAGGGTGAGAATAAGGGGCAGTGGTGTCCAACACTTTTACGAAACGACTTCCATTACAATATAAAAAATTGTTTAAACAGCATACAAAAGAAATCAGTTATAAAAAAAGCAATAATTATAAGTGTTATCAACTGAAGATTTCATGCGCTTTATAGTTTCACAGGTTCAAAGTTGAGCACCTATGCTTCGAAGGGGTAGGTCTTTGCAGAGATGGGGTATCGGCGGATTCCATGAATAAATGAGGATAACTTATAGATATTACCGCAGTACTTTATGGCGGTTATTATTCAGAGTTATGCGATGTGCTCACAAGGCCGGATGCTTTTTAATGACTTGATATTTTAGTCCGAGGAGGGCCGTCGACGTTATTTTCCGGCCCTCTGTGGGCGAGAGGAGATGCAAAAGTTGCGAAGTTATTCTTTGATTTTTATATTATCCTTTTTTTCGTTCTCGTTTCGCGCCTTCGCCGTTTTCGGCTTTCCGATAACGTAAGGAAGGCTATTAACTTTCGAGGGTTTTCCGCTCCAATTTCTTTTTTAAACGCTTGATTCATTGGACATCGACGCGAAATCGAAAAAAACAAACTCGATATGACCCATTTATACGTATAATCAAATAGAAAACTTTTGTTTGCGACATTGTTGTCATAAATTTCTAACTATTATATATTTTAACACGATGGAATTGCAATTTGATCATATTTATTTTCTATTGCAAATCAAATTTTATTCGATTTCTTATATTTAAATTTTTAATATAAATATTATATTAAGTTATATAAAATTTGCTTAAAGTTAAATATGTTTCAATTTGTATATATTTTATGTTCTATTAAAGTGAAATTTTAAAGCATTTTTGAGATTTAAGTATAAACTGTATACAGAAAAAAAACTTATAACGAGGTGAACGGATACGACACACAATTTATTATTTTATGCGATTACTTACGCTAGATATACGCTTAACATGTACACACGTGTATAAAACTAAATTTCCCCAGTCGTTACCATAAACTATATTTTATGTTGAAGTATAAGAAGGAAGAAACGGGTGCAGGAGAAGCGAGCTAAAAAAAAAATAGCAGAGCCGTGATATTAAAAAAATCGCATCGTAATGGAACTTAATGCGGTATATCAAGGCGTAAGCTGATATCTCAAAGGATGGGTAGAATCTCGTTCCCTTTTCTGGATATAGACACGGTTTTGGAGGCTGTTGGATGAGGAGACGACGACATCCTCCGTTGGCGAGGATGTTCAGCCAATTTCCTGAAAGCGTAATCCGCTTTCAGGATAGCAACACTAGATTATGAAGGAGTTATCTTGTTTCGCGCTCCTAAATTTGAAGATCTTAAACTGCTCACATATAATGTATCAACATTACTCTACTTGTCCTATTTATCATTTTCAATACTAAAACTAATGTTGGATTTAAATTCATATAATATAAATAAAATTTCTATGTTATGATTGGATTAATTGTAGATTCAAAATATTTGAATAATTATAAAATTGAAAAGATCAAGTATTTTAAAAACTATAAATTTAAGTAAATTATCATATCGCTAAGATAAACGGGCTGATAAATATATACATTTATAGCCGTTACAATGTGTAAGATTTATAAGAATCTTAAAAAAAATACTCGTTAAAAATACACAAAGGTTTTAGTTCAATATTGTATACACCCGAGACTAAGTCGGTTGATAAAAAACAAAATATTTCAACAAAGATCGTAAAAACATCAAGAATCGCAATCTTATCTACGAAGCATTAAGCCAAACTTTTTTCGACTAAAACCTTATAAGTAATACTAGACTTACACGATTCTCACAAATTTATACTACAGCAAAATTTACTGTCTGATTCAACGCCGAATTTGACGTAATTTAAAACGAGTGCGTGCTCAGTCCCGTCTCCTCGATTGATACAAACTTGCGTGAAAGCCTCATTTCCTAATGCCGTTTGTTTTGCTTTGGCCTTCCCACGTTTCTGCGAAAAATCTACGCATAAAATCGCAAATATTCTGAATAGCAAACAGATGTCCTACCAAACTCCCTTCGTATAAATAATATAGCGAGCCTGGGTTTTTTCACTCTTGGAAAAATTTAACGCAGCGTATAATAAATTGGATAACGAGCAAAGTGCGGAAAGATGGTGATTGTATTAAGGGGAAAGCTTCAGATGGGGTTGGGTCGAAGTTCTGGACAAGACGATAGGAAAGCTGAAAATAATACGAAGGGTGTAAAAAAATCAAAATTTTCCTTCTCCCCTATCAGTTGCAAGTAATTCAATAATATATGTATACGCATTTTTTTCAGTACAATTTTCCAATAATATTTAAAAATTTATATCAAATTTGATTTGAAAACATCAGACTCCCATTTAATTAATGGGAGTCGTTTATTTGATGGTGTCCAACATGTCCAAAGTCAAATTATAAAATATTTATTTTATGTCATATGATGAATAAAAGGAAGAAAAAAAATAATTCTGACGGAAAAATATCAGTTTTACATATAATCAGTTACAAATTACTATGAAATATAATAATATTTTTATCAATGAAAAGTTTTTTCTCTGAATTAAAGATAAAATTAAAAATTTCAATACTTTAGTTCTAACATAGAAATAAAATATTATAAAACAGAATGAAAAACATAAGATATAGAAAGCCGAAGGGTGAATATCGAACGCCAGATGCCCAGTAAAAAAATATATATGATCAGCCGGCAACCATTTGTTCACCGCACACCCCCTCTATGGTATAAATCGTCTCCTGAGGGTTGAAAATCTAACGAAAGCAATTAGGGATAGGTCTCGTAGAGATTATATCGCGTTGCGGAGAAAGTGTGCGGGCCGCTTTTCAGCCGCCAGATCGAAAGATCGAACCCTTTCATGAAAAGGGAAAGCGAGATGGAAAACTTACAAACCACACTATATGGATTCTAAGAGCCTAATTTATTTATTAAAGATTTTTCAAAAACGTTTATGGTGAATTTAGAATTTCCACGCATGATTTCAAACTAAAAATAATATCTTTCCATTATATTATTAACAAGTATATAGGCCCGGTGTTAATAACATCGGCTGTGAATTATGTAATTATATATAAAAAAATTAAATCTATGTAAAAGTATTTTATAACCGTTCCGTTGCGAAAAGTCGATGCCCGTTAGTTATATATAGAGGATAATGTATAGGCCCGATGTTGATAACATCGGCTGTGAATTTATAACCATACTATTAAGTAATAAAATAAAAATTACAAAGATTATAGCCGTTATTATAATGACCATAAAGACTAAATTTGGAGGTCGCGATTTT
>JAOXNN020000021.1:7394117-7455644 GCA_028571205.2 Hydropsyche betteni
TTAACTGTATACGCATATAAAGACCATATTCGCGAAAAAGTCGCGAGCGTCATCGAACAGATACACAGACGGACAGACGGATACACACCCAGAAATTCGCTATTATATACAGGAGATATTATAAGTGAATAAATTTAAATTTAATTGATTTGATATAAGTTGATCATATTTATATGATTGATTTAAAAGGACAAACTAAAAATATGATTAATGCAGAATTATGACGCTATATAAAACACATGCATGTTATGTTAGTAAGAGATTATTGATTATTTCTGTATGGAATAAAATCTCGCCTAAAGGGACCTCGGCGAGAACGCATTATGTGCGATAACGCCTAGAGTCGGAGGAAAAAGGGCTCGTTTGATGTATGTCCCTATATTTGCCATCGGCCTGCTAACATATCGAAGAAAACCTGATTTACGACCGAAGATTACGGATTTATGGAAGATAATTCGGACGGACTTTATCTGCGATACTAAAAACATGACCGCGTATAAAAATACCTGAGAAAAAGCCAAAGGAAACTCGTTGAGGCATTATATTATATAAAATGTCGATGGGCAGGTTGAATAAAAGCAATACGAATTAACACAGATATGAATGTTGTGTGAATAGCGAAATTATTATATTATATTTATCGACGAAATTCAATCTTATCAACTGTTGATTTTGTGATGAATATTATGTTATGTGTTTGCGTTTGTTAACGATTTGATTTTAATTATTAATAACAGAATCATTTAATATAAAATTCGAAGTTTTTCTTTATAAATTGTTACGAAGACTTAATAAAATATTTTATAGTAAATAAATCAATATAATATAAATATATTTTAAGCTATAGATAGAAGTTTAGATAAAATTTAATATAAACGGTTTGCTTCACAACAAACTGTTTAAACAATATTTATTAATCAAGAAATGAAAAAATATGCGAAATTGATAAAAAAATACAGATTTATATAAAAAACAGTATACTATACATTCGCACAAGTATGAAAATACTAGAAAGAAATCATGTAGGTTTATTCATGATTTTTTCCCGTCTATTCAATGAGATTCAATAAGCATATAAAAATAGCGTCGACACGATAAATCGGCTTATTATGAAAAGCGGATATTTATCGATTTTCCACTTTTCCTTAGACGTCCTATGCTCCCCCCGCAACCAGAGTCTAGTAACAGAAAATCGAAAGAATACTATAAAGCGATCGTATTCGAAAATTTATATGCGAATGCGGATTTTTTACGATTATAGTGCCGCTATAAAATTCGATCCTCTTCTTCTCTACACCCTCGCTCGCAGCGGTACACACACGCATAGTTTACTCATACATTTTCGACTATCTCAGGGCAAAAAGCTTCGGGCTTAGACAGTGGTTGGTGAGTAACGAACTTAACCGTTGCTCGGTAAACGAGTACGTACTAAGAGAAGGAGAGTTTATATGCGATAGAACCGGCATGAAATTCGACTTAGGCACTTCTACGTCTCTGCCCCTAATGGCTAGATAAAGCCGCATTTACATCTGTATTGGCTTTGGATAGTACGCGGTTGCTATGTATTTTTTTGCCTCTATCTCCATTATGCTTAATGGTTTTTCAATATCGCAATGCTGTTGTGGTGGTGCTGAAAAGAAAATGGTTTCAGCTGGACGCAGTTAAAATTGTGATAATTGATGTTAAATTTTCGTTTATACGAAAATATGATATTTTATATTAGTTTTTGTTTGAAGTAAAATCTATTTAAATAATTAGAAAAATTTATATTCGTGTATTTTAGTGGTTTGACCTACAATTACTCGCCATTATTCCGTCTCAATTACGAATCATTAAAATTTATCTTCGATCTAATCAGAAATCGGGCTTAAATAGATCGCATAATTGGGATTACTGTGTACGTAAAAAAACAATATCGCGAAACACGCGATCTTTCATAAATAATGCATCGCTTAAACGTCTCGAGCGCTTTCAAAAAGCGTTTTGTTCGAAACGCCCCAAGAACAAAAAACTTAATAAATACACGTCACTGAACTTTTGTAAAACGAACTAGTTTAACATGACTGTAATATCAACGGAAAGTTTCCTGTCATCCACGGTTTGATAAATTCGTTCGTGTGTTACCGAGTTTTTCATCATGACGTTGCATTTCGGTTTCTTTATACGTTTTTTATATTCTTTTTCCGCGAAAGTCGTAAATCCTTAAGCCCGCGATACGATATACACTTTGTAGATATGCGATTTTCGCACTGAACAAATTTGAATTTCATATTATCGACCGAAGGTGTGAAAGCGATTTTTCCACGCCTCGACATTGCTGAATAGAAATAATATGTAAGCGGCGAATAATTCATCAAATGATATGTGAAAAAATGTACAAAAACGTAGATTATTTTATGATTTCAAATGTAAATTCATGAAAAATAACTGAATATAATAAAATTTTATAAAAAATATACAGAAAAATCCATCGGATGACAACCTCGACAGTATCGAACGAAAGGTGCAAAGTTTCGAAAACGCCTCAACGAAAGGCTTTCGATAATTATGAAGCCTGGCGTGTTTGCTGTAAAGCTCAACACGTACATTGGACCCGAGGCTAAAGCCCCTCGTGCATTTTCCAGGTGTTTTTCCGCAGTTTTCCGCGAAAACTTTTACCGAACACCCACTATGTGTATTATACGTACTGAAGTATATAAACCCGCTTTCATTAGGGACGTCGTCGTTTCGAGTCAACTGGCGTGACTGGAAATGTTAATTACGCAAACATGGACCTAAATCACGGTCGACTGTTAAAAATACACGTGGAAAGTTCACGTGTGTGATATCTGTGTCTCGCAGTCGCGGAATTTTTGTCATTTTTCCGACTTTCAAGTGGCGTTTGAAATTCAAATAGTTAATGCGGGAGGTTGTCGTTGTATACGTACGTGTGTTGGTTTTTATAATAGTTGAAGTTTTAATTGCAAACAACTTAAAACTGAGTTCGGTTTTTTCACTATAGAAACTTTCGGTGTTTTCTTATACAGAAATTGTTATTTATTAATATTTGAGATTGTGCAAATAAATATAATTTTAATTTGATTTATTCTTTAGAAATCATAAAATTAAACATGGAGTATGAAATAAATGAGAAAATTATGAAAGGTTTCACGAAGCGTGTTGTATTCTATAAAATAATAACACACGAGCTATTGGGTGTCATAATTAAAAAAGTTCTATGACCGCGCTCGTACGTAGCGAGAGAATGTGAAAAATATAAAAACGGACGACAAAGCCTTTAAGCATGCAAGTGGATTAAAAGCTTTTGATTAAATTCCGAAAGTGTTTCGTTGTAATTATGCGAAATGCGGTACTAAAAAACGCTAAAATTAAAATTCAGACTAAGCCTTTCATTATGTTTTTTCGCAGGAATCGACATTGTGACTTTATTCTTAAAGTTCACGAATTTCGAGGCGTTATTTAATTATATATTTTTGCAGCTGAGTTGCAATGTAAATATGAAAAATGTACCCGATTTGATTTGAAATTTCTTTAAACGATTTAAAAACTTAATTACGTTTTTTATATGGAATAAACAATATTTTTGTAAAATATGTCATGTCAAATCATACTTATTTTTATTTATTTAATTATAGTTTTCAACCACTGCAATAAACTGCGAATAATTAACAAAATCCAATTTCGCACCGCACCAAAACCACCCAAATATATGTACCGAAAATTACTCTCCATACAGCGACTTCCGTGATTCAACAACATTCAAACGAATTAATTTAAAACAAACCACACCGTTATGCGAACAGAAAACGCAAATTTCCATCAACCCAATGCACCTATGTTCAAAAAAAAAAATCCCACCTAGAAAATTAATCCCGATCGCTCTGGAGGTTTTAATAAACGCAGTTTTATATGCGGCGAGTTCATTGTGCAGTTCGAAGATATTAACCGTAAAAGTTTACGGCTAACTATTTAGCGATTCCGGAGGCCTTAACGGGGTCACGCCATAACGGCACGAGACGGCTGAAACCCGGCGAAGGTAATACGCGAAATTTTCAGCATTAGCGCAATTTTCGGCGCGGCTTAATGGAAATAAGGTCTTCGAAAATACGCTTATATACCTAGGAGTCACTTCGTATATGTAGCCTTTGAATGTAAATAAGGCACTCGAGTGACTACTCCATTGCAATTTCCATAAAATTTTTGACCAAGTACTCGATTTATTTATAATTATTGATTTAATTATTTGGAACACACTTGTTTATACCGATCACACTTTCGTGGCCGATGACCCGTATACGTATCATGAAATTTGTTTGCGAATATGGCCGATGACACATATACACGTCACAATTACCCATCCGCTATTATCCACTATTACTATATATGTGCCTTAACATACTTAAATTTCAGAAGTTAATTTTAGCTTTTATCATATTATAAACATAATAATATCAAAAAATTTATAATATCCAAAAAAAACATTAATATTTATATAAAAAAAAATTGAAAAAGTTTATAATAATCATCAATTTCACCGCAGAATGACTGATGTGGTAGGAAGCGACTCGTTACGCGGATTATGCGGTAGGTCGTTTGACTCGCGTGTTTTATTCGGCGAAATTGGACGATTTCGCAATCACAGAAAATTTCGTATCAAAGTGCGCAAAATTGCCTATACACGTGCTTACACGTTTTGTGTGTATGTGATGGATCGCGTTTTCGAATGGGAAATACGTACGTTGTGGAAAAAATGGTTTGTTCCATCCATGCGGAAATGCGCGATTTAATATGAGTCTGATTCGGCTTTTATATCAATGTTGATGATTTATACAGAAAAATTGTATAGCGTCTAAAAAAATTAAATTTAAAAAAGTTAAGATTAAAAAAATTAAATTTGTTTCAAATGTATTTGAAACAAGCAATCAATGGGTAAAAATATAAAAAAAAAGAAAACTGAAAATGTTTCATTTATTGATTTCCCTAAATTCCCTCGAACGTGTCTCGACATTATAGAGGGGTTTACTGTATATATTTTTTATGAACAAGCATTTCAATTTAATTGTGGATTTATTTGGTTTAATGATCAAATACGTTACTCAAAATATTATAATCAAATTATTATATAAATATTGTAACTTGCAATATGGTATCAAAACACACCGCCAACGAACAAAACTAACAAAACATAAAAATGAGTTATTATTTGGCCTTTGTACTACTTTCCGAATGATTGAACGGCCGTCCCTATCGCGAAACATCGTTTGTTAAATTTCCCGTTGCAAACGAAATAACGCCATAACGGCCGAATTAAATCGCCGTTTTCGGTGCAAATCAGATTGCACCGATGCAAAGCCATTTTCTGCATACAAGCCAGTTTTTCTGAATGCATTTCCATGTTTTCCGACTGCACTTTCCCACTGCATTTCCGGTCGTTAAATAATATCGGTTTTATTCGAAGTTGGCTTCGCGTGGTGTTAACGTTTAATGCCATCGTTGAAATTGCGGGATCGTTAACGAATCAATTTCGTTACAAATGATTCGATTTAAACGTAATATTTTTCCGGTAATAATTTGTTTGTGGATTATATCATTTTTTGTTTTCGTAATATTGAAATGTGTATAAAATTTAAAAAAACTGACAAAAAATTGAATAAATCAAAACTGTGCCTCTGCCTTTTTTGTGTAAGAATGCCGGGATGAGAAAGGAAAATTTTTTAATCTAAATTTTCAATTAGAAAAAATTGAATGAGGTTTAATGAAAAGCGGGCCAACGCCATTCGAAGAATCCGAAAAGAACTAATCTGAATATATAGCATCGGCTGCCTTATGAATAATTTAACCGCACTCTTAGGCAAAAAAATAAATAAATTAAAAATATAATGAACCTTTTTAGAGACGTACTCGTATAATTTTTATATACGTAAATGTGTGTATAAGGGAACAATTTTTTTCCTCTTTTATTCGTGACGATTTATGAGCGACGCTTTATGCGCGAACGTCGTTCTTCACTTTTTTCAGTCGTAAATTTCACTTTGCGTTCAACGTATACAAGCTTCAGAAATGTATTTTAAATATTTTCAGCGACTCTTATTCAGAATATTAAACAGTCATTTGAAAAGGCGGTATCGGAAAACATCTAAGTGTTTCCTTAAGAATTATTTTGAAATTTAATAAAATAATTTTGTCGAAAATATATGTCTTGAATTTTATGTTAAATACGTGAAGCTCGTTTTAATATTTTTACTACTTCAATACAAACCATTGAATAAAAACACTAATAGCTTCGCAAAAATTCTTTTTCATTGAAAAAAAAAAAAAAAACGCTTTCACTGAATGGTATTTGTCGGAAGTCGAATAAGACTTTCACAGAAAAGTATGTATTCGAAAGAGACATCATTCAATGAAAAACTAGTTTTTGAAATTACCGAAAAATTTCTATCAACCGAACGGCTCATGCGAGAAAAACATCCCATCAACACTGTTAAGAGAGCTTTTCGGAAAAGTCGCTTTTCCAGCGACGAGGACGTCGTCGACCGATTTTCCGGCATTTGGCCGCGCGCTTGCTCCGTGATTGAAAATGTACGTACAGAGCAATAACGATAAGCATTATTGCCGATACAATCTCGTAAATTGTCGACGACGATTTCCGACTTTTTGAATAGTCCGCTCGCAAGAAAAGCACCCGTTGGCGTCGCAGCATTATGTTAAAATACACGACAAAACACGAATAGTTCCGTATAATTTCACGAAAGTTCATATGAATTTCATAACGTAAATCGCGCTAGTTTCAAACTACCATATAAAATAAAATACAAGCTGAAAGCATAATATTATGTTTATTGTGATAAATTTCAATTTCGTCTTAATCCCTTTAGAAAAACTGAATATTTTGAACAACATACAAAAAATTGATTCATCCAATGATTTTTTTAATAGAAACATTATAAATAAAATATTCTCTTTTCTTTCATTATTCACATGTATGTAGAAAAATAGAGATTTGGAGCAAAAGAGTCATTGTTATTCTAATGCCCTGTGGCGGTCAATAATAACGTGGTCGGCAATAAAGTACACTTACGGCAATAATGCTGCCGATAAGAAACGACCGCATTATGGAAAATTTACCGTCGCCGATACGACGAAAAGTGGATTAAACGCCTGCCCGCCTTTCTTTGATTCCATGGGATTTCCGAAGAGATATGCGAATTCGAATGCTGAATACGCTCATAATAGAGAAATTATATCGTGGATTAAATTAATTTGTTATAGAACGAAAATTATGTTTAAAACGTGAATCTATTTTTTTATAAAATAACTATTTAAATAATATATGAATAATTCAAAAATAAAAAGTGTTATAAATAAAACAATGTGCGAAAAAAAGTATTATTACTATTGCGTTAGATGTGTGAGTTGCTTTGAAGTGTTAAACGAAATTTAATGAATTTAAATTTCACAAAAAGAAGCATAAAAAAGAAAACACGTTGGATCCTTCAAAGTAAAAGAAAAGAATGTTTTTAAAGACTCTTAAATGTACCTTGTTATTTTTTATGCCGCTTTTACATCACAGAGGAAATGTTTTCGAAAGGAAAAATGAAGTGGTATTTAATTCAAAAATTTTTTACAGTTACTTCTCAATGTCAATGTATGTGTGCAAACACAAAAAACTCAAGACTGTAAATAATGTCTCATTTCGACCACACCAATAAGATAAAGAAATAATTTAATATTTGAAACGAAATGAGCCACATTAAAAAAAAACGTTCACAAAACAATCCCTATGAAAGAATAGCGTCTTACATCAGCGAAAATCAAGATACGGAAACGCCAACCCGCAAAACGGACGGAGTGGGAAAAAATTAAAGGCGAAATTGTTTGAGTAACGATTGCGTTTTACAAAGTCGTAAACGATAAACCGAAATAACACAAATTAATGCGAAAATATGCACATTAAAAACTTTCGTATTTCTATTTTTTACCCGATATTTTCTTTTGAGCCGTGATTTGTATATTGCTTCCGTTCGTTTAACGAGTCCGGTGCAATTACACGCAATACAACGATAAATTTCGGGACAGGCCACATCGAACGTTCGAAACGTTTTACGTTGCTAAATCGTGCTGTTTGCAACGTTCCCGTGGAATTATGCGATTTCCTCGGCCAACCCTCGAATGTGCGGAATTTCGACGAATTTTTGGTGTAATTTGAAGAAATTGCGATGGAATCGTTTGCTCGCTGACTAAATCGGAAATTTCTGAATTAAAAAGATCATAAAATAAAAATTTCGGTTTTGTAATTTCAAATTTTACATATACGGTAGAACCTCTATAGTCTGAACTTCGATTATTCGGATTGATAATTTTTTTTTTAATTATCAGATTTTACGATTTTTACATGACATGCGTCAAAAAATTTATGAGTACATAAAAAAATTGTAGGAATTCAAAACAGACTCAACTATGTGGGTAATCAAACTCAAACCTGACAAATTTTATTTAAAAAAGATTTGGTATAAAAAATCTTCTTACAGTTGAAGTTAAAAAATGCAAAAAATAAATGGTCAGAATTTTAATCATGTTTTGGTCAGAATTTTAATCCAAAACGGTCAGAATAAAATAATAAATGGTCGGAATTTAATAACGAAACGGTCAGAATAGGTTATGTTAGATCAGGGTTCTTAATATTATTCTGACCATTTAATATAATCTCTGACAAATCCTTCTAAAATTTTGACCATTCAACATTTATTCTGATTTTTTTGATTAAAATTCTGACCAAAATATTTTGACTAAAACATGATCAAAATTTTGACCATTGTCAAATAAATTCTGATAAATGGGATGAAAATTCTGACCAAAATCGTATTTCAATTCTGACCATTTAAATATTAGAAATTTAAAAATATAATTTAATTAGTTATTATCTTGGGAACTGACAAATACAATACTGTGGCGATTTTATGTTATGTCAACACACTTCAAATCAAATAACTAAAAATAGTAAAAATAAATGGACTCTAAATACGTTCAAAAAATACATAAAGGTCGCGTACATAATTCTACATACCAAAATGTGTAAACAAAATAGTACAAATCAGTAAGATACATGAATCGATTGATTCCTTTATCAATAAAACAATATTCATCCACGGATTCCCAAATATAATCGGAATTTATAGCTCTGTCCCATCGGACTCACGGCCACCTTTTGACATGCGGTGTAACAGCATCAAGCCGCGGTGTAACAGAAACAACCCCCATAGAACCCCCATACACGAAAAGGGAGAACACGACGGCTTGATTTAATACCCTTGCGATTTAGGCGTTTCGGTTTAGCCGTACGTAATCCGGATAGTTGCCGGTACACTAAATTAAAATTTCGCACGCCCGAGAATGTCGGCCGTTGTTAACGTTTTCTCGTCGTTTTGACAGTTTTGAAGCGTTCGGGGGTTTCGTTAACCCTTTGCCTTCCCTTCGCGCCGTATCCGGACCTGAATTACGTAATAACTACGAAGCCGTACTATTATTAAGCGCGACCCTTAAATGCTTTATAAGCATAATGTTATATTTATTGTATGAACGAAAATGTAGAAATTTCAATGTGTTATTTCGCAATGATTCACTGCGACGTTTTTTATACGTTTTTTTTTTACAAAATTTAGTATTATGAGTTTACTTATAAATAGGCCAGATGTTAATAGCATCGGCTGTGGGTTTTTTAAGAAACGGAAAATGATAAAATGTGAAAACCCGAAATGTGTACCCGATTGAATATTTAATATTTAATTAATAAAATCAAAATAGTTCATTTGTTATTGTCACCAGATATCATATACCATGTTTCCCCGATAATAAGACCTACCCTGAAAATTAGACCTACTATGATTTTAAAGGATGGATTTAATATAAAACTTACTCCGAAAATAAGACCTAGTGCAGTTTTCGAGTAAAAAATTAATATAAGACCGGGTCTTATATTCGAGGAAACACGGTAGACAAAGCCAGTTGCGAGCGTCATTCTAACACACAGATACACAGAAATCCGTGATTATATAAAAAATAATTCGAAGATCACATATTTAATGGGAATGTTATAAATAACGTCTTGTTATATGAAGTGATTTAATGAAATACGTATTTTGAACTTAAAAGATAACTTTCAGGATATGAAATTGCATCGGAGATGGGAAAAAAGTTATTAACTGTGCTCACGAATTGTTTTCACGTTCTAAAACCGCGTACGTGCCCGCGCCGCACGAAAAAGTACGGGCGCGCGAAAATATTTTCAGATGATAAATTGAAAATGTTTGCGTTTATACACAATAATAAGAGGAATTATTTTCGCGTGAAAGGATAAAAATGTTGTATTCAAAGGGGGGGAAAATTGCGCGCGAAACATCGCATTATTCACTGTCGCGAGAGAAACTTCGCGTTATAAATCAGCACTAATAATTGTACAAAAACGAACCGGAAGGTATAATTCTTTTCGAATTCGGACCCAGCACGAAACAAAGAATTCTCTTCTCTTTTTTTGGGAAGTACCAGCAGCAGTAGAAAGAAAGAGATACTTGCATTCGTAGATGACAAAGCTCGCAGGGAATTCTTTGCGAATTTCACCTGGAAAACTGTTCAGATTTCACGAATGCTTCTATAGTGGAAGAATCCCAGAAAATTAATTGTACACAAACAAAAAATATACATGTACAATAATTCTATAATACAAAATGTATTTTTAGTAAATATAAACTGAAAACTATGAATCAAAAGTCATTTAGTAAACGGTTGAATTCTCTCGTTTTTCGCAATAAAGTCAGAAACTGTACACAAGTTACCTTAATATAAAAACGAAAATAGATGTCGCGAATGATTGATCGTTGCCAGATTTATAACTTTGCTACGGCAAGGAAAAAATGAAATAAGCACAACTTTGATAGACAAAAAAAGGTGTAGGCGTAGCCGAGTATATTCCGCTTGTCGAAAACGAGATTTATTTTAGTTAAAGCGTACCGGCAAAATCTTTATACAAGCATAAAAACAATATATCGCTACGGATTATTTCCAAACGTTTTATTTTTTAATTCGATGGGGAACTAAATAAATCGCGGGAAAGAACCGAATTGAAATAATAGATAGAATTTTAAATCGTTGCTTCGGCGGCAAATTAACGCCGTTTCAGCACGTAAAAGCTATTGAAAGAATCGGAAAAAGAATTTTCCGAAGGATTGAAAGTTTTCCTTGGCGACGAATCTGAAATTCAGTAATGGAGACCAAGTTCGCCGAGCTTTGAAAACCGTTTCGCGTTTTACCCTTTCGCGTCTTCATTTATTTGTCCTTCTATTTACGGCTTCGGTTCGATTCGAATATGTTTATTTTTTTCTTTTTATCTCGAATATACTTTGAAGCAGAGGCGTTCTGGGATGCAGGTTGCATCTGAATTTTCATCCCTCAAAAATTGAATTGAGGAAAATGGGAAAACTTTCCGAGTTTTGCGTGCGGAGGCCAACTTTGGAAGATTTACTTTTGCTGCGATTATTTCTATAGTTTTTGTCCGCCATCCGAATACTGTCTCTTTGAAAGTTTTCATCGAAAATTGTGTAGCCGGAAAATTTGTAATGTATTTATTATATATCCTAGTGAGTTTGACATGTGTTTAAATCATCCATAGCGAAGATTAACAATATCGTTTTTGTTATATAGTAAGAATTTCAACAGTAAAATCTGGCTATTAGTGAAATCTCTTATGTGTGAAATCGGATCATAAAAACAGGCACATTGTGAATAAGCCGATTATCAAACGACTAAGTATAATATGAGCGATTCAGTCGAAAGTGCTCCTTTTGCCAATTAGTAACTTCCATTCTCTATGCTACATAAAGCGAATTTTCATTATATACTTTAAGTAAGATATCAAGTAATCATTTTAATTAAACGAAAATTTGATTATTCATTTTTCAAATCTCATTTCGATCAAACGAACCATTCTTAAACAAAATATTAAATTATCAAGCAAATTTTTCAACAAATAAATAAAATAATTCGATCATAACAATTAACCGACTAAACGAAAATTATAATCTAAATTATCCACGTTCCGAAAAGAGCCGCGAAAAAAGAAAAGAAAATTCACGAACACCGAAAACTTTTTCCATTTTCTTCGCACGGCCGCACGATCGTCTCATTCAATCGAAGCGACGAAAGAAGTTAAATGTCGGCTACGTGTCGATTCATCCCGACCCACGCCCACCCACCAGAAAAAGATTTACACGAAACCTCACCCATCCAGAGAGTAGCGGGCCAAATTGTAAATAGTCAAGTAAGCCGGGGGGGCGGCGGGAGTGGGCGGAGCGGGAAACCCCCCCCGGCGTAGGAGGGTTAAGTAAATGATAAAACAAGTTAAGCAATATTACGTTAGGAGCTTCGGACGTGACTCCTTCCTGGCCAGGACGTGCCGAGGCGAGATTGCGTCGTTAGTCTCCTGCTGCCTGTGTCCAGGTCTGGCTTTGTCCGAGATGGCCATCTTTGCGTCTCCTGCGTTCGATATTCGCCGAATTAACTTATCGCACTCGTTTACGCCCTGCGAATATCTGATTTCGCTCGAAAATGAAGGAAAAAGAAGTCCTTCAAAAGGGGAAAAAAACGGCGGCCAAACGAAGCGTCGCGCTAATGGAGGTTCGCAGTTCCAGCGCTGTTTACTCACTGTCTGGACGGTTCGAGTTGTTAATAGCTTTTTGTATAAATTTTTATTCGAAACTTATCTTGTTTATATAGCAGATAAATTCTTTTGAATTATACATCGATTTCATAATCGAATCACATAAAAAAATCTATAAATTCCATTCGAAATCGTAAATCATCGAGTCCCAAGCGTTCCCGGCAATGCAGCGAACGTTTTACATAGGAAAAGTCGCCCCCGAATAGCAACACATCGAAACGCGGTCTCCAATTGAACTTTTTCTGCGGAACGAAACGTCGAAAAAGTTTTTGCGAAATGGCGCGCAGTTGCGACGAAAACGCCGCGGGAAAATTGTATGCAACGCGAATTTCAATGAGCGCCCGACCGACCGAAAACTTAATATCGAAACTTATCTCATATTCCCGAAGCTCTCTCTCCCCGTCTTGCCCGGTACGGGTGTTTTCGGTCTTTGTGTATTAGTCGTGTGCCGATTAATCACGGTTGAAAATGGGCAAAACTATGGAAAGACGTTTCCGCTGCGAAAATTATAATAAGAACGCCAACTTCGAAGCGCCCTTTCAAACAACGCAAGTGTTTTGCATAGTACGTTTCACGTTTATACATCGGAAAATAAGCTTTTTAAATCGGAAATGTTATTTTCACGTATTTTCACGTTCTAATCTGTTATCGTTGTTATTGTAGTTCACATACTCACTACGATTTCAAAAATAATACCACCATCAAAATTCAGAGAGCCACTTTTTGCCCAAACTAAAACCTCTCCCGTATAAAATGGACGTTATATTCGTACGAAGGCATCGGGTTTCAGCTACAACGGGCAAAATCTCGACCAAGGATCGCAAATATGGTCCTAGTCGCGTTGTTTATAGACGAAAGAGGACCTCAGCGAGCGAGAGGACTATCCTCGCGATCCACAAGCCCATCATACGGTGGGTTTGCACACTGTACAACATACACGGTTTCCGTTGATTACATGCAAATTGGGGCAATTTGCGGACGCGGTCCAGCAAGGATATTGGGCGTCTGTGTGTATATCGCATCACTGTTTGCTCTCCTTGGTAATCCTATGAGCCACTTCGGGTTGAGGTGTGTCGTAAAGTCAAACTTTATATGATGTGTATGCGCGCGCGAATGTTTTATTTCGGAATTTATGATGTTTTTGTGTCGTTACGTATTGAATATTTTAAATTTTGAGCTGAATGTACCATTTTAGAATATCTTTTTATGTCTGAATATATTATATTTGCAATTTGATGTAAAATAAACATGAAGTTAAAAATTATTTTAAACTTTGTACAAAACGTTCTATACTTTAAACTAATTAAGAACTATCCCACATACTACCGCTAACTCACTGAAATCTATTGTATTGAAAAACGCACATACTCAAATCGTCGAATACGTATGGAACTAAATTTCATAGAGTGCCACACATCGACTATTTGTCTTGCACAAACAGAACTTTCGAGTCGCTCCCTTTTAAAACTCAACGTTTTTACAACGGCGCCAAAAATTCGTGACCGTTCAAAAAGAAACGCGAAAAAAAAACGCGTATGGAAAATTCGAAAAAGCGATAAAAAAATCACCGCGGGCGTTATGCAATTATTTGCATCGCGGAAGCTTTTTTTCTGAAGCTCGAACTGCATGCTGCACGCGAGCATTAAAAGCAAATTTAGTAACGATTGTGAGCGTGACCCCGCTGAACAAAATTTACTGTGGTGTTTTTGCATGGCCGACGAAACGAACTTCTGAAACGGTCCGCCTGAACTTTTACCGAGTGTGTCTGTTCATGGATGTTTTATACCCGGCATGTGTCGAGTGAATTTCGAAAATTTCCATATAGAAATTCAAGAAGTGAGTATCCGCTGAGTCTCGTGAAAAATAGTCAAAGTCTATTATATTCCAAAATTATATAATGGAAGTTAATTGGAAATTTTGTTATTTAATATGTGTAAAAAATAAATCTTTTCATCTGCAGTTCGAAAGTTTTATATTGACACTTTCAAATGTATCAAATTTTAAAATGAAGCTCACATGCATAAAAACAACCTTTGCGCCATAGTTTAAATTGAAGTAAAACGATGAAACCCAAACTAAAAACGAACCGTCCCCTAGTATTATAAATTTATGGAGTTTAAATTCAAAAAAGTGACAGAGCTTCACAAACTTAATTTATATTATAAAATTGAACACACACCCTCATACAAACATGGACATATAGCGAGGGGGAAATTTTACGAAAATATAGCACTACCTCTAAAATTTTTCACGGGATAAAGCTAAAAATGAAAAGAAAACAAAATAGCGCGCGTACGCGAGCGAAGAGGCTTTAACAAGGCTTTAGAGTGGGAGATTTCGTCGTTCTTCCCCAAACCATCTATACACCCATTCCCATACTATTTTCCCGGCTCTATACAGAGGATCTAAAACTTATGTTTACAAAGTATTATATATAAGAATTAAAATGAACGAATACCAAACTTCCCGAATTGAAATATTATAAAATACTAGCGACAGTACCCGGCGTTTTAAATCGAATTATTTTTATATGGTGATTTGTCGAACAATATATGGGGGGGGGGAAACATTTTTGTGTTCCGGGAAATATGGTCACCCTATTTTAATGATTCTTAAAACCTTATCTACAAAAAATACATATACATGCCAATTTTCATGACGGTCTGTCGAACCGTATTGGAGTAATACGGCATAAAACAAACAAATAAAACATCCATTTATATATAAATAATATATTATTTCATTAAATTTTAAAAATTTCAATATAAAGAATACAATTTTTCAAAAAAAATGATATAAGAAAGAAGAATTTTCTCGATTATCGAATATATTAATATCAGATTTTTTTTAATATTTTGTTCGGAAATACTAATGCATACATAATTCTATATTCCATGGGTATTTTTAATGGGAAAATAGAAGTAGTGATGCTTGTTTGCATATCACACGCGGGCTTTCGTACCACTCGAAAGCGCTCGCCGAGTGCATAGTCACAATGCGACCTGCAAGTGCCATTATCCGCGGCGAAGGCTTTGATGGACGGATCGAGAAGGGAAATATTCATGTGAGCATATATAAAAAACGTACGTACGTTGATGTGAAAGATCGTGTATGCGTGTGTTCTGAAAAATAAATTCGACGGTTTTTCTTTCATGAAAATTGAGGATGAGGCAACGGGTAAATTTTTGGCATGTACGTGGTTGAAGGTTTTTGCGATATGAAGTTTCCTTTTTTGTTGTGTTGTTGAATATTTAAAAAAAACTATTATTTTTGTATAAAGAATAAAATTTTTATAAAAAACATCTTGTAGCAAAATAATTAAACACTTTTTTATATGAAAATTCGATTACACTTTTCAATTATTTAGATAACATTTCACAATAATACGTACATTTTTAGTTGTTGCAAATTTTCGGCACTGACGAACAAAAAAAAACAACAATTTATTTGGGCAGCGCGGATAAGTTTCAAGTAAAATTAAATTTCATTTGCATAATTAAATTTCAAATCGGCCGGAACGAGAAAGATTATGTACATAAATAAATTTTAAATTCGTTCGGCGAATAATCGAATAAATTCCTTTCGCATAATTTAATTTTAAACTTGCCCATATATACGAAGAAGGTCATAAACATTTTGATAGCGGATGATAATCGTTCGGGAAGTCACGGCCGATTTAACGCCACAGCACCGACCCAGTTTCACCTCCCGCGAAATAATCAAATCATATCGGCCAAATTGTGAATAATGCACCGAGACCGCTTAATATAATTGACGGCTCGATTACGCAAATAACTGTATTAAAATTTCATTCAAATCATTTCTAGAAAGCACGAAAAATTGACTGTGAATAGATGCCATCCATAATTGTACTTGATGATGTAATCATTTGAACAATGTCGTCGAAGTATACTTTTTGCAAAGGGGGAGTTGTCAAAATTGAATAGACTTCGACAATGTGAACAGCAACAATAGATTTGGACTCGCATCGGAAGAGAACTCGCACAAAAGGTTAAAAAAGCAGAGATTATCATGGTAATTGTCAAAGAAGTCGTTCGACACGGTGCCGAAGTTCTATTGACACGGTTGAATCGATTGAAAAAAGTGACGTTTTAAGTTCCATTTTAATTAGGTCGGGGTTAATGGACGGTCTATATACTTACGGTTGATTTAGTAGAAGAGTTTTGCCGCGTAAAATGTTTGGTTTTAATTATGATGAAATTTGAAGTTCTCTTACCTGCAATATAAATAAATAAATAATTAGTGTGTATATTTTAAATTGAATAATATTATAATAAAAAAATAAACAAGATTATAAAGTTAGGTGGTTGATTTATTAAATTTCAAAACATACAGCAGAAGTATAATATTTATTATGTTATTAAAGTTGTGGTATATACCAAAATTTAAGATTTAAAATACAATATTATGACAGGAAGGAAGTTCAAAGTGGAAAGTTGAATAGAAAAAAAAAATCTACTTTCAGACATGATTACTGTAAAAATATTGAAAGAAGGCTAATCGAAAATGTTTGGATATTAGAATGGACCTTTTCATTATTTTTTTTACGCAAAGTCCAACATAGTGAATTTCGACAGGACAAATTCTAAAGTCATTAAAATTCGACCGTGTCAAATTGAACAGAACTGATAGCCAAAATGAATGTTAAAAAAAGACGAATATCAAAGACCTCGATTTAAAATTTCAATTAAAATACATCTTTAATGAGCGTCCGTCTCGAGACAAGCAGCGTGAGGACATTGCGAATTTCTTCCATGCTTTTTTTATCCACTTTAATCTACGCGAAAGAGACAAATCAAAAAACAGATATTAATTGCCGCAACGCTGGCGAAGCCTTTCCGATTTTTTCCTATACATTTTTTAATTTTATCTCCGCGGAGAGCGATCCAGAAGCGCAGCATTGTGTCGTTAATTTGTCGGAGCGGTTCGAGATACGGACAAGGAGCGAGAGGATGTCGAGCGTGAACGGCGAAGAAGCTTTATCTACCTTTTTTCGCTGGCAAAAGTTCCGCCAGAAGGGGTTGGATCAAAGCCACCTGGAGCGGATATTCGATCGTGCTGAAATTAAGGACCTCTTGTAGGGACAAAGGGCCGCGAAGAGGACCTCGAGCCCGCCGAGGAGGAGGAGGTCCTGCCGACGGGAAATGACGTTCTTTAACGGCGGAAATTGAATGTTAACGGCGTCCAGCCGTCGAAGGAGCACTCGATATGATGATGGTCGGCTTTCGTTTGCCCGTTTTTATTTGCTACCTCATCGATCTGTATCGAGTTGGTCGTAAAACGGGAGCAATTTCCTGAGCGAGTTTTCTTCCTTGCTCGTCTCGCTACGATTTTCTCTTTCTTTGTGTGTACGTCGAAGTGAAAGGTTTAATCCGACTACAAACGGAAGGTTGATATGTTTTTTATGTATGATTGTCAACTTCGCTGCATATATTTTAATGATCGACGGAGAAGGTTAAAGGTCATGGTTTGTTAAAACATCGATATTTGTATTTTTTTTCACTACTGTAAACTGATATTTTTTAAAAATAAACATATTTTAATAATGCAATAAAATCTAGATATTAATTTTCACAATCATTCTTTAAAACGACGCGGCTCATATTCGAGTACAGCACATTACACGCCAGTTAGACTTTTCACAAATTGTGAACGTCCCGACGTGTGGAATTTCATCCCGACTATCATTAGTCCTATGGAGTCGAGGAGCAAATACAACACCCACCATTAGAAAAATTGAGGTAAGGCAGACAGGCGTGGACGTTCACACACATGCAATAAGGACCCGTAATTGTAACAGTACACTTTATCAACGCATTACACGGTTTCGTATCGTCCAAGATTTCCGCTAATGCGACGTTCTCGATTCGTCCTCGTTAAGGATCCGGTCGTTTTCGCCAGTCGGATGTTGCCCGCTCTTGGATTTTCGGCCAATGTATTAAATGGGGTACGTCGTTAATGGAGTTTGATTTATATTGGCTCCATCTTCGTTCTATGATTTTATTATCCGGCTAAGTTTCCGCGTCTCGAGATGATGGCTACGAGCAGCGAAGCACTCCGGGGAGTATTGCCACTAACTTCATCATGGTGTGCGAAAATGAGTACACTTTGCTTCCAGAGCTATACTCGTACAATCAACTATCATATAAATTAAGTGAATTTCAATAATAAATTTATATTCAATAGAGAAAAGGATCAATTCAATAATATTTAAGAATACCGTGAATATTCAAAGTAAAAATTTACCTAAAAACGATACAGTACAATCTTTATCGTATAGATTTCAATTTTTTTGGATTGAAAAAAAAATTAAATAATGAATTTTATGATTTTTTTTTAGATTACGTGCGTCCAACAATTTACGAGTTTGTAACAATATTTTACTCACTCACGACAGACTCAACTATGAGGGTGATCAAACTAAAACAGCAATTTTATTATTAAAATTACAGCTTATAAAGTGATAGTAACACGATTTATTTCCAAAAACGAATCGTGTCATACAAAATGAAATAATTTTTGTTCGAATTTTGGAGTTGAAAAAATTTCTCACAGATGGCGTTAAGAATTATGACATTGTCAATTATTATTATTTTTATTTATTAAAAAACCAGAAATAAATACACTGTAAAATACGTTTAAAAATATACATATACACACCAAAAATTTCTATAAATTTAATTTCTAATAAATCAATATAATTTTCTCTTGTTTCTATTATCCAGATTTTTCGCTATCCAGACCATGTTGATCTGCATAATTGAGATTTGACTATATTCGATCAATCAGAACGTATAGCGACCACAAAAAATCCGACCCGTAACACATCACACATTATCACAACGCATAAAAAGTTCAAAGAACAGATTTTCCCCGAACAAAAAACGAATCGAAAAGCACAGAACAACAGGCAACAACACGCCCCACATACACGGTGGCATGCGAGTTATTAAAGTTTAACCATCGGGGTACGTCGCAGTAAGCCGACCGTAAGCCTCGCCCTGGGCCCAGAGTCCATATATAGGGGTAGCTCCGGATTTCTGGGCTGTCCACCTTTTAGTGTACAAAATACCGGCACACATAAGAAGGTTCGGTGCGAGTTTTCACGCTCGACTCGCTTAAGCCCTTTGCCCGAGGACAACAATATTCTTTTGCGAACTGGCTTAGGGCTCGGGACTGGAGGCGAGATAACGTTAATTGAATGCGTTAATAATTGAACGCCGTCTTTCGGTGGGGTGCTTAAATTTTTTGGGTTGATGTTGATGTTGTGTGTTGTTGTTTTCGAACGGTGATGGATAAATTTTACTTGGTTCTGCGATTTGCATAATGCGATTATAATTATGATAAAGACTTACATAATTCATGTTGTAGTGTTATCGCGTGAAGTATGCTTCGCGTACAAGTGCGAAAAATACATTATTCAGATTTTTTAGGACTCCGGTTCAAATCCAGAACTTTGCAAACATGAAAACTTTAAATGTAAAAATACAATATTTTTTTACGAACTACGCGACGTGAATACTTCGAAAATAAATCCCTTTCATATTTACTATATCCAAATGTCGTGCTTACGAGCGAGCGTGACGTATCGATGACTAGGAATTTGAATAATTCACGAGTCGACATGACTACGTAATGCATTTTTCGATCTGAACAAAAAATACGAGCAACATTCACTGGGGAAAAAAACAACAATATAATGACGGCATCGTTGTACACGAAGCCTCATTACAGCGTAACACGAATCACACCGACGCTCCACAGACACGAGTTTCTATATATCACACTACCCCCTGAAAACAAACAACCGCTGAAAAACCCATACTCTCCCTAGTTTCGGAGCTAAACTGGAAACGTGGAATTTTATCAGAGAAACCTCCTACCCCTTAGGTATAATTACGTCCCGTGCCAAGTTGACACGTACCCCGCGGCTAATTTATATTCAATCCGACGCCCCGGGGCCAAGGGTTTAAGCCCAGCTCACACCAAGAGAGAGCTCTTGGTGTAAGCGAAGGGGTAGGTTAGACTTGTTGTGTACAGTGGATGTCCGATTTATGGTTGACTCAATGTCAAGAACCTGACATACTATTCGTTTTATGTCACTGAGTTAATCTAGAATTGTTTTGTAAAATGACTTATTTAAAAAAAATTTTTTTTTTTCATATAATATGATTACTATTATTCTACTTTGAAACATACAAAACAAATACTAAACTAAGGAATACGAATATGAAAAATAAATAAATATATCTTTGCAGTATACGATTTTGGTCATTATGACGTTCGAATCTGTACATTTTAAAGCTGATTAATCTAAAGTGCACGACAAATCCGACATTTACTGCACTCGAACGCTATTCGTTCACGTTTAAACGTGTCGCACTTGCGGCAAGACAATGTGACATTTATCCCAACGCGGACTGTCGGATAAAAACCAGAAGTGCATTTCCCAACCATCGTTTTATGAAGGGGAAGATACAACCCCTTACATAATATTACACCAAACTTATAGACGCACGCGAGGGAGAACAAAACAAACACCCATTTTACGCTCCGGAAATATTTTCAAAATAAGAGTGAGTTATGTAATATCGAAAAAAATCATTATAATGCAATTTTTATAACTAACTAGAACTTTGGTGAACTTCGTATCAGCTACAATCTCTGTTCATTTGTCTCGCTAAAACTAAGCTGACCGGTTACTATGTCCCGTTTTTGTCATGTCTTGCGTTTGTCCCGTCGTTTTCGCATATATAAGAATATCTGTCGTCAACAAACGATAAATCTTCGAGTCTAAATACTGGTTTTTTTTCATCTTAAAATAGCGCCCGTTGTCCCGTTGGCCCGTTATTCCCGCTGTCTTCTCGCTTTCTGCACAAACCGGTGTACCGATTGTAATTATTGGCACAATCAATACGCAGCGCGGCGCAGTGTGGCGAAGTAATTTTCCATACAAAACTACTTATATTATTTTTTAGCTTTTATTTTGGGATTTCTTTATTATTTTTCTTTTTAAACCACCAGTTAGTTAAAGTGAACAAAATAAAAGAGTCAAGCACTTTTATAATATGAATAAAAAAATAAATCAATTGAAAAAATTGCGAATTTCGAAACTGATTCCCCAATATATATATACAACAAGAACGCGAGTTTTCCCACAGGGAAAACGCATTTCTCAAGACCGGATACATCTCTCGCACGGATTTCCATCCGATTTTCGACAGATGCGACCGCAGTCTTCCCGGTTTCGAGGACCGGGACTCGAGGGGTGCACCCGGGGCGCAATTGCGCCAGAAAATCCCCCGAGGATCGCCATATCGGGGCTAGGTTCGGCCAAAAACGAAGAAGGGTTGCTTCTGTGTTCGACGAAGAAAGGGGTCAAGGCGGGAGCGTTTCGTTCGTTCCGCTCCGAAACATAAATCAGTGTCGGTGTTTTGCACTGTAGCGTGTTATAATTGGGGGTGACGAATACGAAATTGCACGGAAACGTGCCGGGGAAAATGTGGGAATGATGTTTATTTTTGCATGAAATGTTACCGACGGAAATTCTTTAAATAAAGTGAATTTTTAGTTTTTTTTATTAAAAATAGTACAAGGTCAATTTAATATTTTTATCGTGGAGTTTTTTTTAATGAATTTATATCGAATTACCAAATATGTCAATCATGCTAGGGTTTTCAATCGACGTTTATCCACTGAACTAAATTAAAACCGAAAATAGCTAAAATAACAGCTCAAATTATAAATAGACTATAAAAAAATATAAACACCAGACCGGCCCTATATACGACGACACAACACAATAGCGGTGTTGGCGTGTTTTATTGTTGTTTTAAATTCATCGCGCGCGCCCTTTAATTTTGGCGCGCGTCGCTGGCGAACGCTTTAAATTTACTTCTCTTTAATGTTCGAGTGTCTTACAAGTTGCGACACGAGGATGAAGGCGTTATTACACATTCAAGCCTCGGAGGAAAATTAAGGCCCCGGCAGGGCTTTGATACGGTCCAAAGGGTTGACGCGCGTATTAGCGCCGGAACCTTTGATATGTGCGACCTACACACTCCGAATGCTGGAATTTCAAAAAAAGCAGCAAACTCTTAACCATTTGTGTGCAAGAGTATGTTAGTGTATTTCGAAACATTTTCACGATATTGTTTTTTAGAAGTAAATGAATTCCTGCTCAAAGATGGTGTTCGTAATTTGACATCGGAATATTTTTATTTGTCGAATGGTTATAAACGAAAAGTGGAATGTACCCAGCAAGCGAAGCCGGAAAACAGAAATTCGATCAAAAGTGCGCAAAGGAGGCGCCCACATAACCGAGAGCTATTGACAAGTTTATTTAGCGAAAAAAGTTTAACGTCCTAAAGGTAAATCGGACCGCCGTCCGCGGCCAACTTTCCCGCGCCCGACACAAACCCGAAAGAAAGCGAAAGTTTCCCGAAACTTGGTCCATCCCAGTCCCGATCCCTCTAACTCCCTGTTTGAGTTTTTGTTCCCATCTCCCCGAGGCGGGGAATCTATACAGTAAATACCTTCCGCGTAGTAATACTACGTTCGGCCGCATCTTTCGCGGGACTTCTTTACTATACATCTGATAAAGTCGAACCGAACGAACGCCCGTTTAAGTCTTTGCTTTCTTCGTCTTTTTCGTCCTCGTATCTATTTCCCTTTCGCTCTTTATATATCTGGGTTCGGAGGCGGGGAGATCGGTATTTATTATAACTGCGATAATTGAGTGGGTCCGAAAATTCGTGCGGTGAAAATAAAGCTTCGCGTAATCGAATGGTGCGGTGGGGTAAGTGAAAATGATGCTTTTCAAAAGCGCGGAAAATTCGGTCGAACCGAATGCGATTTGATTTCGATTTGTGTTTATTTAACGTTTTGGTAAGTCAATTGTTTGCAGTTATATTTAAATTTTAATCGAACAAAATTAATCAACTTAAAACAATGAAACAATCATATCGGAAAATTCGACTTAATATACAATGTAATAAAAAAATCTCCGACATTTAAAAGTAAAAAGGCATAACAGTCATTATCGAAATACTCTTTGTTGTATTTCGAGTACGTATAAAAAAATTAAAATCGTATAATAATTCAATATATAAACAGGGATAATTACAGTGAACGTTATCGAAACAAATTTGTCGTAATTTTTTATGTACTCACATATGAAAAAAAAAGATCGAATCGCACGTGTTGCGGTCAAGAAAAGCGCCGTTTGACACGGAATGAAAAATGCGAAATTTGTCGCATTCGGCCATAACGAGAGTGTACGCTAATTGAGTCCAAACCGCAATTTGCATAAATGAATAAAATTACGCGTACGTACCAATTGGCCGACGGCGTCAAGACAAAAGCCACTCGAACGAAATATAAAGACCGACCGCGGAGGGAAAAAAGGCGCCAAATTCAAATTGCTGAAATAAAACGTAAATAAATTGAAGCTCGAGCGTTGCACGAATTTCGATTTGCCGAGGTGGCGAAGCGGACTCGAATAAAGACGTCTCCGGCAAAATATCAAAACGGCAGCAACCAACAACAACAACAACAACAACAAGAACAACAGCTATAACGGCAAACAATTAAAATGTCTAAACTTCCACTCGACGTAGCAACTTCAGGAAGCACTTTTGCATAATAAGACAATTACGACGGCACGAGAAGGAAACTAGCGACGGGGCCCGACGTAAAAAAAAAGACGGTTCGCTTTTGTTACACAAGAGTCGGTCGAAAGCTCGGTGCCGGCTTATAAAGCGATCATGCAAATGCGAAGCCTGATACCGAAGAATCGTAACGGCGTGTGGTCTCGTCATTTCGACGGAGGATTGTACGTGGGGCAAGAAAGCGGTTCCAAGAAGGTGTTTTTGAACTTTGAATGGAATGTTTCGAGAAGGCGTCGCGACGGGGCTCGGTGTAATCAGTGGATGAAATTTGGAGGTGGGTTTTGTTATAATGGAATAATTTAACGATGGCGTCAACAATTTATGCCAATATTGAATTGATATCTGTGTTAGTTATTTTGTATGATCAATGAAGTTGAATGATAATCTACGCAATTATTAGATTATATAGAAGCGATATTTACCGTAATTTTCATTCACCGATAATTTTTTTACTAATAAACGGTTCACTGGTAGATTTAATTTTGAAAAAAAAACTTGAGAAAAAACTGCTATAAAGAACATTAATGTACATGACTCGATATTTTTTCAAAAATACATACTTAAACCCAACGAAATTAACAGCTCACACTCGTAAAAAAGATTTAATATTTTTTTATTTACCGGTAAATTCCAGAGCTATTATGTGATTTATATACTGATGAACCATCCCTCCCTCCCAACTAGATGAATGTAGTCGTATTTATATTTTAAAGTATTTAAACTTTCGAATTACTGAATAGTTAATATACATGTAGTATATAAAATATAAAATTAATGTTAATGTTAATGTTTCGTATTAAAATAAAATTACATATTTTATGACATACTAATCCTAACAGAATTCATGTTTAGAATACTATATATAAATTTTATAAATAAAACGTGAAATTACAAAATAATTCAACATAAACCACAAATCAAGCATCAAAAACACATTTAACGGGTTGAAGCAACTATAATAAAGTCCACATTACACTCGCAATACAATCCCCGAATTAGAAACATCCATTCAAAAACTAAAACAGAACTCATCGATTATATTAAATTAAAATTTCATCGTTTGATCACAAGTATAATGTACTTCGGATTTGGGTTTATTCGACCGAAGTTTTGCGGCCTATCGTTTACGGGACGGGACAGTCCCGCCAATAATCGCTCTGTGAGGGCCAACCGAAGCGTGCTCGCACAAAATTCATACAAATTAATTAATGCCAGAGATCGGACCGGCTATTTTATCGTCGATGGCCGTTTTATTTGGAAAACGGACGTGGTTTGGTTCATGTCGGTAGAATGCGATTCGGACTGTGTGAATGTTGCGTTTTGTGCAGATGCGGAATCCCACCGGGTAGAGGTGCATTTGATTGATTTAGGAATGATATTCCATTTGATTGAGTTGATGTTTTTGAAAACGTCATTTGATTCGTGCGTACAATCGATCTTGACTGCGGATTGATGCGTTTTCCATTGTTCGACATTTGGTCGAGAGAATGTGTATAGTGAGAGATTTTAGTATATTTTATTTCATCAAAAATAAAACCGGTTTGATCCAGATTTAAAAAAATACAATAAATGCGGAATTTTTAAGATTATGCGCAGTAATATAGATCAATTTCGCAACTTTCATGATGAGAGTTAGAAAAGTCATCAAAATGCATTAATGACTACAAATTCGAAAATATACATATAATAAATATGCGTTCGAAAGCAATTTGTGGTGGAAAGCAATTTTGCGTATTCACTGAGTCTATTTCCCGATGGAGTGCTGCAGGCCAAATGAAAGAGGCCGCACATTCGTCAATTTCCTCTCAACTTTGAAATCGCCCCGTACGGGGTCAGTGCCTTTAATCAAAATAAAATCGCATGCGAATATTTAAAAAAATGATATTTGTTTTGATGTATACGCGAAAGTTATTTTTTCCATGTCCCAAATGTTTTCAGTCTGTTTTTACCGGCTACTGAGCAGCGACAAAACTTTTAATTCAAGCTTAATTTTTTCACCAGTCTGCAATGTTTTTGAAGTAACTGTGAAATGCTTAGCTTTTTAAAAACCGATTTTTTCACGTATGTTGAGCATTAATTCGAGCAAAAACTTCCAAATCTTCTTTTTGTTTATACACGAAATCGTGTATTCAAATTTAAATAAATGTATTCGTATTTATTTATAATAAAATAAAAATTATATTTCTAAATATACATTCTATTTTTTATTGATAAAATAATATAAATTCGGAAAAAAAAACATTTGACATTGATCAAGTTCAAGTTTATCATAAAGATACATATTCATACAAAACCTTAACATACCATTTCAGTATAGTCCATAAAAGAGCTCCAAAAAGCAAAGGACAGTACACCAATGTCCATCAAACGCATTTTATAAACATTTGTTTTCGTTATCGATGCGGAATATGTCGATTATGGCTCGTATAAAACATACGTCAACATTCCGCTCAGACCGTCCCCATACAAACTGAATGAATATAAAATCTTCCACGGTTTTACTGCCACCGCGAGCATCCGCAGAGAAAGAAAATGAGAAATATCGAGCCTTCTTTACTCTATACACTTTTTCTGCAGACATGCGAATATTTTCCGGACATATTGTGTCTCCTATAGCCACTAAATAGCTATATAACCCAGTCGGAAACGGGAAGGATAGGACCAAACATAATTCTGTACAAATGATGCGAGAAATTGCCGAGTATACGACGTCCTATCCGCACCGAACGGTTGACAAACGAGAAAAAATATATTAATAATTTATGGGATACTCGCGGAAAGTAAAAAGAAATCATGTACGAAAACTCCATTGCGCGAAAGGGTGTGAAACAATATATGTAATTGATGTGTCGAAATGGAAAAAGTTCTAAGTGACTTTTGATTTTTATCGTTTGTACTATACGTAGACAAAAAAGTATTTGAATTATTTAAAGTCGTGTGTTCTTGAAACGATCCCTTCGGAATAATTGTTCCGCTACTTTATAGGTCCGTGGAGTAACATTAAAAAGTTGAACATTAACGAAAATGTTTCATAATCGCTCGCGAAAGAAAAAAAAGTGCTGCTTTTCATGAAAAAAAAAAAGTATTTGCCACTGAATTCGGCTTCATGTATAATACATATGTACAAATGTTTTTTTTTATTTAACGTAATGAATTTGAAATATCGACGAATTATTATAAAAGTGTTATATTATATATTATATCTTAAAACGATTAATATAATTTTTATCCTGAACGTTTCAGAGATTTAAATTTTGAAATACGTAAAACGAATACATTTTTATATATTGTATGAATGTATTTAGATACAAATAGGAATAATTGGATAGGCTTATTCTTTGAAACAAATTGAGCCAATAAGAAAGGCAGCACAGAAAAAAGAGAAATGGTCCACGAGTTATCAAAACAAATAATTGGTAAACAAATAACGAAAATAGAATGAGTACGATTGATTCAAGGAGATTATTTTTTTCATCTTCTTACTTTTCTATCTGTTATTGAAATTTGAATTAATTTATAAAAGTTAATAACACGACTATATACCTAGTAATAATTAATTTTTCATTATAAACCCCTTTATCATTGTTTCTAAATAAACGAAGCTTTTTTAAACTATATCGATACAATAAATTAAAAAGAAACTTTCTTGTGAAATATTTTTATAATGAAGAAAACATAATAAAAATACAGTCTAGATAGATGATGGACTGTTAAAATTTTGATGATTTCCTCCGGGAGCAATTTCTAAAGAAGATCATTTTATGTCGCGATAAAATTAACAACACCACGTAAAAAAGCTCGTCATTTTTCATTTTCTACCATAAAAATGTGAGAAAGTACTCTAACTAAATATATCAAGCGGTTATTGAAATGTTATTTTTTGTCATTCAAAATTTTGTACGATTCACACCTGAGGAATAAATTGGAGTATTTTTGTTTATGTCGGTAAAATGACTCTTTCATCACCTTTGCTCGAAAAGGATATAATGTTTCGACAGTAAAAATGGATGTTGAGATATTTTTAATTATGAATTTATATTTAGATATTCTCTTTTGTAATGCGGAAAAGTCGATCTAACGTTGCTTCCATTATTTTGATGAAAATTGTTGTTTGATGAATATCTGAGGAAAATTGCTCATAGTCTACCAAGTATCAAGTATCTTCAATTTCCTATCGAACTACAAGGGAAATATAATGACAACAACAAAAAAACAAAAACAAAAAAAGTATCGAAAAAACGTTGAGCGCTTGCATCCTGTTTTCAATAAAGATAGAATCCTTTGTGTTACACGATAATTAAAAATATTTGCTACATCCTGCGTTTAGTTATGAAAAATAAAACCCCGTTGGAAAATTTCAACGTTTATACGTATAAAAATTTTATACGAAAGTTTCGCGTTACCTGCGACGCTAAATTGAAAATCCGTAAAGTGGAGTTACGAAATATTTAAAACTCACATATACAATAGTTCAAAATTATATGGACTCATCTTCATAAAACAATTATTTCAACAACCTTCTCACATCTTATCAAAAAATCAACCTCTTCACACATAAAAAAAAATCCAGCGCCAAAACCACAAAAATAGCACGTACATATCGAAACGACGTGGTTGCCTATTTCTTATTCGGAGTGTCATCGTCGCATATTGCGGCACCGTAAAATCTCGCCCAGGTGGAAAGCGCGTTTTCCGCGAAAATTTTCCCCACACACATACCCATACGAGAGTTTTCCAACCCCCCCTCGAATTTCCCACCCCCCGAAACTCGCACACGCCCACATTCCTCGGCATGTACGTATCAAAACGTATACGTGTCGCGATGTACGTACCCGCCCGTATTATAACGTACGATGCGCGTTTGCATATAAAAGCTCGCACATAAACAATAATCTGTATGTAACTGGCGTCGCATTAGCGTCGGCGCCGAAAATTCGCACGCAAATTAGTTTTTATCGTCGCCGAGTGAGGAAGCGTTTGACGTTTTTATTGCGAGTTTGCGTAATTGTCTTATGGAGTGTGCGTGTTTTTTTTTTACGCGAGGCTTGTTTTGTCGGATGTCCCTGGCTTTTTGGGCGCGCGAAATAACGCGTGTATGCATCTAATTACGGTTTGTGTTATGAATACTTGCTGAAATATTCAGTTGTATCAGTTTATTATAAGAATTTCATTTCAATTTCTACATATATTGTTATGATTTGTTATAAATTTTCTATATTTTGTATATTATCGATTTCTAATTGGGTATGGTAACGAACCTAATCTTATATTTTATAACAGGAATATTTTTTTATCAACAAAATGCATATAATTTATGTATTTCAAATTTTCTCACAGAACATGTTGCTATTATCTTGTAAACTATCTTTAACCGTTTGAATATTGTATTATCTCTATACAAAACGGAAGGAGTTTGTAAGATCTAGGTCTTCATTAAGTGAATTATTATATCTTATAATATTTATTATATATATATTATAAGGAAACGTCGGCTTGTTTAGTTTTTTTGTTTTTTGTTATTTTTTCCGGTTATTATTCAAAATTTAATTTACTGGTAATCAGTAAAAAACTTATCAGATTATTGGTAAATGAATATTACCTACGGTAAATTTCGCCTCCCTAGTTAAGAAATATTTTGAACTATATGAATTTTCTATCTTAACTTGATATTGATAACAAAACTGCATATAAACCGTATATAAAATACTATAAATTTTCAATATTAATTCATAATTTATTTTAAGCTCATACTGTAAAAAATCAGTTCCACAATATACCAATATGAAACTTTCCATCTATTGAGAATTTTATTTAACTCTGGACACCTCGAAAAGATAACAGCATTTTTATGATTAGATTTTAATTATATGTAGTTTACATAAAAATTTATTGTAAAACATTGAAATAAACATTCAAAGTTATAAATATTCAAAAAAATAATCGAAAATGATTTTATAACAAACACAAACATTTGATTGTACCGATTAGCTCCAGCTATCAAAAAACAAATAAGATCAAACTATATCGAACCTAGTTCCCCATATATCTTCAACAAAAACAAAAAACTAAACATCCCAAATCGAAATCCAATCGAAAGTACACCGGAACTTCGAAAACACACACATCGAACCGAAATCGTCTCCGGAACCGACCCAGAACCGAAACGGGATCCGTCCTAGCATACCGTGACGCCGAGCTCTCATTACGATGTTTAAAACGTTCGCCGCGATTCCGCGCGTCGTCTTCGCACTCTCGAAATACGTAATTTTCCTCAACACACCCCCCACGACCACCCTTTTTAACACTCGGGTTCCACACAGCCTTCCATCCCCTCGTACCTGGCTGTCGTCTGTGCGGTGTGAAACGGGAACGAGACAAAAAGAGAAGCTGCCGAGTTCGCGAAAGTGTCTTCCTCAGGCGTTGCATTAATCACGTTATAAGCGCAACGTATATGATATTGCGATGTATGAAATATATGTGTGTGTGTGTGCTTCTAGAATGCTCTTTCTTGTTATTGCTCCAGTGCGGCTTAGTGCTGTCGATGATGGCGCTTTTAGAGACGCCGACTCTATTATACCGAATGTCGAGAGTATTGTCGCAATCGTATCAAAGTTGGATATTACTGAAAGATTATGAAATAATGAATCATATTTCGTTTAGTTGCGAAATTGCTTGAGTGTATTGTATTGCGAAAATGCTCGAGTGTATTGTATTATAAAATAATTTGTTTTGAGCGGATGAAATGATCAAAGAAGAGGATCAGGGAAAAAATCACAATTTTCGCATTCAATGATGTTTTAATCGGATTTTGGATACCGGGAAATTTCACGGGTCGTATCATTGTTAAAAATGCTGCGTAAGATAGCGACGGAAATTTTCAAAAACGAAACGCATAAACAATAGTCACGCAATAATGAATCGATAAGGAACAAAGCTTTTTCAGATAAGGGAACGAACCTTTATAATCTGGCTTCCGCTTCCATATTTTCTCGTTTCGACGTGTCCTGAAACGGTGAATTTCGAACAAAACGCACATATAATAATACGTCGCTCTTTTATACGTATACCTAATATATTTATCGTATTCTACTATCCTTTTCGTATAGGATTACGCAGAACGAGCAAAATTGTTATATTATCCGGGATTTTCCCGGTTTCAGCGATCGTTCCCCGTCAAAAATTTCTCGTTTTAAATTTCCCTGCATATTTTCGCAACGTTACAAATCGCCACTCTGTGTTTTTTCAGCACGCTCACTTTTGTTTCTGCGACGAGTTCTCGAATTTATTTCCAAATTCAAGGAATATACAATTTATCGACGCAGAATAAAAGAAAAACGGCATCTTATTGCGTCGGCTGAATTGTATTTTTCGCGCTCCAGACTCGGCAAAGCGGTGATAATAAAAAAAGTTTTTATCGAATGTCTAGTCGAGAGCCATACAGTACCAAAAAGAGTTTTTCTATTTTAAAAAAGTAAAGGGGCGTATATTTGAGCGGTAAGGGTTGCCAGTTATTTTTATCCATTTTCGATTGATAACGTCAATATTATCATTATGGAGCCTTATATATATAGAATGAAATCCATTTAAAAATAAAATGCATGCCTTCATAAAAATATTTCTGAACCGGAAAAATAGACTTAAGTTCAGAAAAACCCGGGAAAATCGAAGAATCTGCCAGCCCTATATAGGTGTGCTTCTATCTATGTGCCAGCAAATAAATATGTATACAGGGATGGGTAAAAATAAAACGGAAGATAAAAGCAACGTTGGATGGGTGGAGAAAAAAGTTCAACTCGGGAAAAGTGGGAGTGCGTAAACGGGCAAAAATGAGAATTAACAGCAACAAGACTGAATAATAAAATAAAGTAAATAAAGCATGCAATTTAAACAAACAAAAACATGCGCTATGCTGAAAATGACTCACAATTCTTTTGATCATACGAACGAATGTTATTTTTCACATTTATAAGATCGGCGAGGTTATTAAATTTTTCGCGCAAATTTAACAACAGAACGCGTACATACAAATTCGGGAAACACAAATATTTTTATAATTTATACATATTTATTTTCAAAAAAAATTGTTTAATATACAGTCATATTAACAAAAAATATCGAGATACACAGCACATTCATTTTCATTAACCGAAATCCTCAGCAAATAAGAACTCCGCGAAAAAAATTCAAACTACAAAAAAATCGAATATACACCCCAACCGAAAAAAGTTATAAATTACGGTTTACGCAGCAATCCGACGCGTTTCCAATTTTAATTCGCACGCGTGATATTTTCCGCCACGAAAGTATAGAATTTATTCTACGGCGGTTGGCGTACACGCGCGAACCTCGAAATCATTTAAAATTCACGATATAATCCACGCTAACAAACCGACTTCGTGAATATTATATGCTCGCGGCTCAAGCGGGTTAAAACGCTGTTTGTGTTTTCCGCCAAGTCTCGAGAACGAAACGCGAGATGAGAAAATTCTTCGCCGAATAAATATTGTATGCGAAAAGCGCTCATCGCTTTCGAAAATAAATTAAAATGCAGACTTCTCGAATCGGCGAAAAGCCGCGGCGCATTATCAAGGGGCGGAAGAGTGTTTATGGAAGCGTCGGTTGTGTAATTTTTACGATTGCTTAATTACACGATAATAAAAATGTATGAATAGCATAATTAAGCGAGCGAAACGGCTTCGAGTTGTGTAACGAAACGAATTGCTTTGTTGATTCGCAATTTGGCTTCAATATTATTTGAATACGCTGTAATAATAAACCGTTTTGATATTTGAAAAAATATCAAACGTGATTTTTACAAAATTTATTTCGAAATAATATACCCGGAGGTATTCAACATGAATCAGATTAGATTAAAACGTACATTTTAATATAAAAATTTGCATAAATACATCTAATACTCTTATTACACGTGGAATACGTTCCAGTAAAACTGATTTTGTAAAACTATCAAAAAACATCGAAAACTTTTATTATAACTATAATTATATACATATAACTATAGCACCGAATTTTATCATTGTGACATTGTACTCTTTATACCGTGTTATAGTGAAAAAACAGTATAAAAAAATAATCAGTTCTTCTTCCTTTAACCGTATTATTCTGGAACCGTGTAAAAAGGGGATTGAGTATAATTTCAAATTTGATTTAAATTTTACATAAAAAATCAACGTCACAGCTCTAAAAAAATGTAGGAATCGGAAAACTCGTCGTATCTCAGAACACAACACCCATACCGAACTTTCCACCGCCGCCACGCAGCAGCTTCCCGGATAATCTACTTTAGGGCGGTTTAATTTGAATGGATCACCTCTTATATCCTTTGCAAGGCCGTATAAATTTCCGACGAAGGAAGGAGTAACAGTAAGGAGCAATCCCCATCCCGCCGAATATAATATTGTAACGTATATCGTATAAAGGTTACCTCTCCCAAAGGTGATAGATACGCTCGGGCGTTTACGTGCTCGCGGGCGCCGAAAGCTGGGACCATCGGCCTTCGTGTTCGTATTATGCTTTATATATGTATTTATATAACATAATAAAATATTATGCGAGTTTTTACGACCCCGACGGTGTCGAGAGTTGCTTCATGGCGAAAATCTTAGTGAGGGAACGCTCATATAATAGAATAATGTACGCGCGGAAAATTGATAAGAGTACGGGCTCTGCTTCGACGGTTAAATTGGGTGAGTGCGTCGCAAGAGTGTGTAAAAATTTGATCATTTTTGTGTTCGGATTTTGAAAATATGTTTATTTTGCTATAGTTTTATAGTGATGCGATTTGCTGGTTAGATAAAACACGAAGATTCATCAGTTTGTTATCGATAAATCTGTGATTAAATTTTATTTCAAAAAATTTTATTACTTAAAATATACATATATAAAAAAATATAAAAGATAAATCTAGGATTAAGCGAAAAAACGATTCCGACAGTAGGTAAAGCATTAATCCTGTAATAAAACGTAAGTGGTCTCGCGCAGATTAACGACCCAATAAAATTCGCAGTCATCGAAAAACACAATTAAAAAATACGCCTCATTTGAAAAAAAACCACGCATCGAAACTGCGCGGACCCCCTCGACCCGTGAAAATTGCGTATCGCGAATTTCCACTATGTACCTTTTCTCGTTTCCGCTCAAAGCCTACACAGATCCGTCCGGGATGATCCACGGACGGAGGCTTTTATGTTCTCAAGGTGGTCCGGCGCCATAATAAAACGAAAACGTTAAGGTGGCCGAAGAAACTCACCCGACCGAGAATAGCCATCGACAAAGGCCCATTACCGAACACAGGGGAAGTTTCGTTTGATATTGCCCCCCAGGATTGTTATGACTCAAAAGCGCTAATAATACACGTCGATTGCTCGGGAAAGTCCCGTGGGACGAGACTCGGAGCGGAAATTTCTTTTAAATAATACACGACGGACGTTGACTTGGATTTTTTGCGTTTTCGGTTCGTTGTTGGTAGATTGGAAATTTCCTGATCGAAATAAGACGATAAATTTAATGATAGTGTTATTACAAAGCGTTGGTACTTTAAGTAAACTTGCGTGCCGTTCTAGAAGAAATGGTCGGTGCTTTCACATGCTATCTTGAATAATTAGATAAACATACACCGCAAATATTTCTTCCATGTAATTGCAAAACTACATTTTCATAAAAATATAATATTTGAATAATAATTTAGAACTAAAATCATGAAATATTATATAGTATAATAAAATACACGTGTTTGTACTCAACAAAAAATTTTAACAGATTCTGCAATTATAATATTTTATAATAGATTTTAAAGTTATTTCCTAATAAATAATTGAACCGTATGCTTGATATAATAAAATTTAAATTTAGAAGGTTTCCAAAGTCAAGTGTGTTCTACGTAAGATTCCGTTTGTAAATAAATTTCGGAATTGGAAAACTTTTTCGGGTCACCGTATATTTACTGTCTTACGAAAGGTTACTTTCTTACGTACATTTACATGTAGAAGCTCATTTCTAGTACGCTGTGGAAGGACATTAATTCTATTGTGCGTCCTGGCCTCTAATCTCGCCCATTCTTCAGTGTCCAAGAAGAGTTTGTCTTGGCAAGCGCGTTGCTTTTTCGACGTAAATACAACGTACACGTATAAACAAAATTATCTTAGAACTAAAAATTTCGTTTGTACACTCTCAACAGAGATACGCGAGACGTGAAATAAACTAGCGGTTTAAATTGATACGTTGGCGGCAATAACTAAATGCGAGAACAGCTTTTAGTGGGAAACTTTCATAGCAAAACATATTCCTATGACTAAGTTCTGATACAATAGGCGATGTTAGACGAGTGTATTGATAATAATTTATATACACATACTTGCTGTATGAGAGTTCACAAGTTTCTCAATGTTGATGTCATAATGCACTGTTTCCTAACATAATAATGGATGCTTCGCATATTTCGTCTAACTAGATTAGAGAAAACTTGGTCCGCCACTTAATTAATTATACTCGTAATTACCTATAAAATGGCTTTCGTAATGATTATTCGAATGGTGAATATTTTCGGTTCGAATGTTCTTTGCAAACTTCGACGGTTTTATTCAAAACGAATGCTTGAAGGGGAGTTTTTATTACTGCGCCGACAACACAACACCAGTCCGTATATCGAAAAAGTTATTTACTTGAAAAATATACAGTGAAAGCTACAAAAGAAACATAAGAAGGCTCCATTCATTGGTAATGGACTCTCGATAGTTTTAATGTCTTTTGTCGTGGAAAGGACAAACTTTCCGCAAAAGCGACCGCCTAACGATGCGAAAATTGTCCTGCAAATAGACTGATTCGGAATGAAAACGCTGCTGAATTGATTTTATCGGACTTTAAATTATTCTAAACACTTCACAACTAGTTTTACTCAGAAAACCTTTAAAACAGTTTATGAGCCAAGTGATATACAAATTTTCTTTCGATTACATGTTCTGATGAATATTATGTATTATTTGAATGAAATTTTAAGATATTTTTTATGTTTTCTAGATTGGATATATAATATATACTTTGAATTCAAAAAGTTCACCCCTCAGATGAACACAAGAAAAAAGATTTATAACGAAGAAATCTTGGGGGAAATTTACAATACATTATGTAGTGATTGTGTCGAAAAATGAAAAATTCAACATGGGATACATTAAAGAACTAGCATTTGATACATATCAATGTACGATTTTGAAAAAAATATAACTCACCGTTCTGTTTCCCATGAGTTTGACTCTGCACCTCAATAGCGCCGATTGTCCAACAATGGCAGTAACATTTCTTGGTGAAACATCGTCGAAATACGGTTTCTCTGGCTGTACTTGGAACCTCTGTCTCGGCTGAAGATCGGCTGCAATACCCGTTAAGCTCACTGTTCCTGGAACTAATAAAAAAATTACGTTATACATTAAGAAAATTCATCCTTTTTTTGGTTCATGGTAGTGAAAATAGATAGTCTTTGAGATAGGTGTATGTAAGTGAAACGATCCGAGTGCATTTCTTTCAGAGCTAAAAGGAGAGCTTTTGTATTGGTTTGAAAAGGATGAAAGCAAAGCGATACCGAGTTCAAAGTTGCTGGTCAATACGACAAACACCGCAAAGCGATGTAACAAATGTAAAAGGATATCTGAATTTCTAAAATAGTGTCGATACATTATATAAACATAAATATTTATTTTGATGAAGTTTATAATACAAAGTCGTTTGGGGGAATATAATTTATATGAATTCTGAGAAATTAAATAAAGAACATCGAAATGTATGTCCATACAAGTGAGAACTTTAAAATAGAACATGAAAACTGAAAAACACCGGAAAATGAGAGAAAAACACGTCTACTACGGACCACGGGTGACCGCTCCCGAATAAAAGACGGTACATTACAATGAACGGGACGTTTCCAGATTGAAAGGAAGCCTTCTTTCTGTCGACTCAATTTATTGTTGCTGTCGTCGCACTACAATGGATTTCTATTTTCATATCTTCCATACCACATAATGTTAAAAATAATGAAGTGCACGGGAGCTGAGTACTTAATCAATAATGATCGAAATTTTCGGCTACATTTTTTTATTGTTAATTAAAATAGATTTAGTTTCTAATTTGTATTAGATTTTAAATATTTATAATTTTATTTTTGGAAATATTCTGTTAGTTATCATTGTATTATTATAAAATATGCAAAATAAATAAATTTAACTATGTAAAATAATATTTTTAAGAGTGATATTATATTTAAAAATATATTCAGTAAAATACAGGTTCATTATTTTAAATTGAAAATATTGGATTACGTAAATGCTATAACTAATAAATAATCAATGAAAGTTTTAACAAGACTCCAATTATAATAAATTGCTTTCTTACACACAATTCCATATAATTGAATAAAACAAAAACTGTAATTATAAGAATTATAACATGCCCCAATTGAGTAAAACTCAAATATAATATCATGAAAATTATATTTAATTAACGTCACACTAACAACTTAAATAAAAATTGAGTCATTGAAAAAAAAAATTCGACGATACGAATCGCTAAAAATTTTCTTTTTACATATAAAGCATATGGAAAACACGTCCGCACATTCTCTTGCGGACGTCGGCAAATTTTCACCCATAATAAATTACACGAATATAGATAATACACACACGGCACAACTTACGAACATACAAAAACCTACAGGACCTCACACAAAACGCACACACACACCAGCAGCGTCACCAGTACATAAAAGTCGTACGTCCCGAAGACACTGAGCGAAGTAATAAGGAAAATCTGTGACCGGGACAGAACTTGATCCCGGGGCATCCTGTTCATAAGAATGTCCACCGCAGCCAAGGGGTTCCTTCTTTATGTCAACGTATTTGTATGCGGCTATGGGGGTGGGTTTCAGCTCGGGAAATCTCGCCCTCTTATCTAGTGAGGTTGCATGGATATGAGTGGGCTGAGAGAACCCCTAGTCTAGCGACCTTTGAAAGACATTTATATGCATATGTATATGCATGCTGAGTGAATTTTGATTATGATAGGGTTTGAGCGAGATTTTATATAAAATATTTTAGAATGGTTCATTGATAAACAAACCTTTACCGCAATTTTATACGAATCACGCTGCAATATAAAACAAATAAACTGTTCACCTTTCCTGTAGTGGCTTCGGAATAACGCCGTTTCCTTTTTACTGCTTCGGAATCGATCGCGTTTGATTGGCAAGCGAGCGGCGATAGTTTCCACGTTTGTTGCTTCCGTTTTATTTAGTTCTTTTTCCCGCCATTTTTTGCAGACTGTCGCGCTCTGATCCGTATTAGCATAATCCGCGCCGGATGTCGACATCATAAAAGTTGTTTTATTTCGAATAATAAAACGTCGGAGGATTCAATAAAACCGAAAACCGAGGCCGCGCGCACAAATCTTCCGGTTTATTTTCTAAGTGGAAGTTTGATGTTTATACGCGGCGCGGGAGCGTCCCGGGATTTCATGGAAATTGCCCGGGATCTGCTATGATTTAACATATTTCAAAAACACGTATCTGTCTATGTTTGCGTGTGTATAATGTGATATTATAATACGAACACATGTGTGGAGTTTTTGACTCTGAAAATTTAATACTAGCAACATGTTTTTGTCATAAATTAGTCTTGCCAAGATGAAGGATTAATCTCAATAGTGATATTGATGAAAATCTAATTACGATAAATTAAGTGCGCTAACTATGTCTTTTAAGTGTATTTTACTAACATAAAAAATAAATAGTTAATTTATATTTTATTAGATTGAAATTTTTCATAATCCAATTTATTATATCAATACGTATATGAAACATAAAGAAAAATTCTCACGAAAATTTCCATCGGATCCACTTAAAAGCGACGATTTAATTTGGCAGAGAGGAAATGCCGCTTTTGACGATCGCTTTTCCGGCGTCCGGACGAAGGGGAACACCCTCGGAAAACTCACCCGGAAAACTCTCGTATTTATTTACATCACACCCCGTACAAAATCGAGAAAACGTTCTTCGCATGCTACTAGACCGTTACTGTACCGATTTAATAAGCTGCTTTAATAATTTGAGTACCCAATACGACGAAAAAAAGATTTTTAAGATAATTCATAAAATTTAGATTTTTTTTATGAGTCATTTGTACAAAAAGTATTTGATTAATTCAACGTACATATTCAAGAATAATTTTATAAAAATTAAAATTATACTAAATTAAAATATAAGGGCTTGTGAATGATGTTAAAATTTACATTAAAAGAAGAATATAATATAATAGTAACAATATATTTGAGTATACTACTTCTACTTATAGTATTGTATACTAGCTGACACGATGAACTTCGTATCGCTAACAATCGCTGTTCATTAGTATCGCTAAAACTATGCTGACCATAAGTTCTGTTTTCGCCGGGACTGTTTCGTTTTTGATATGTCTTGCGTTCGTTCCATCGTTTTCGCATATACATATAAGAAAATCTGTCGTCAACAAACGACAGATCTTCGACTCTAAGTACTGGATTTTTTTCATCTTAAAACAGCGCCCGTCACAGCCGTCATCGTAAAACAGCGTCGTTATCACACTAGTGATCACCAGTTAAACTGTATTTCCGTCTGTTGAAATATACCATTATTAGACAATTTGTATTTAAATAAACTTCACCTAAAACGTCAGACAAAATTTACTCCAATTAATAATACACTTTGACTGTAACATCCTCTATATATAATAGCGGATTGCTGTGTGTGTGTGTGTGTGTCTGTCCGTCTGTCTGTTCGATGACGCTCGCGACTTTTTTTTATGATGTGATCTTAATGATATTAATGTTGATGATGATGAAAAAATGAACTGGTTTTATGAATGAAATAATAAATATTCAAATCGGGCACACATTTCGAGTTCACAAAATCGGGTTTTCACATTTTATCGTTTCCCGTTTCTCAACAAAACAACAACCGACGTTATTAACATCGGACCTACATACTAGTATATACAGATTTATTAACTAAAAATAATTGAAAATTTCAATTAACGTTCAACCAAATTATCATTTTTTTTTAATCGAAATATAATACAATTATTACAAAATGTTAAATCTATAATACTTTTCACCAAAATACCAGATATATATATGATCTAGGTACATCCAGAAGTCCTGGGTGAGCGATGTCGCCATTCAGGAGTGTCCCCAAAGGTGTTTGTCGGCGTTCATCACCGTCATAGGTTTTACGGCGTGCCGGCCGTCCTTCGGGGCCAGTTCGGAGGCTTTCAAGGAAACGACGCCCTTTGCCTGGGTGTGTTCGTGTGCCTTCCTATATAAGGTGTGTATGCATGTGTAAAGTGAATTTGTATGCGTGTATTTGTGCTTAACGTTAACACTTCGTGCTCGCTCGCTAAAATGGGTTCACGTTTCCGAGTTAACACGGCAGTTTTTTGTTCTGAAAAAAGCAATGATGCGTGTCGAAATTTATTCGAATTTGTTATTTGATTACTTGATTTTTTTGTGTGATTCAATTTATAATGATATGTATCAGAGATTTTTTTGTAATTAATACGGGTGAAGATTGATTACCGTCTCGCGATTAACTAACACGATTAATCCTATCGTAGAAACGCTATGAAATTATTTTAAATAACTAAAAATTTATGATTTTTTTGTTAATCAAAATAATAAATAGACCCAAATTATGTTGACATAATTACATTTAATAATGAAAAATAGCATTCATAAAAGTTGCGATATAAATATTTCTTTATGTTGATAAAAAAAATTAATAAAATTTCATAAAATTGTTCACAGTTACAAACATTGTTTTATTAAGAGTTTAATAAAAAATAATATATTATCACAATAAAAAATTCAATTCAGACCCACACCGCAAAGAATCATTGAACCGCTCATACATATCCAAACGCTACTTTTGGATGGCAGCGCAAAATGGTCGAATTATCCAACCGCGTGCACATTAACCGCCTTATATCCATAATCCATACATGCGCCCATTTTACATATCGTGGAAAATTCCATAAAAATTTTCATCGCAACACATATCGCATAATGTGTATCGCGCATTCCCATGTCGCGCACGACACGATCGCACATTTAAATGGGATTCGTTCAACTATTCAGCGCAGCGTGTGCGACTCGCATTTTCCGACGTTTTTCCCCCTTTCCGACGGAAAAGCCGGTTTTTCTGGCACAGGAACACGCGATTTTGCATCCGTTCGTGTGTGTGTGTGAGTTTTTAAGGAGCGGTGCGTTTTTGAAAGAGCGCTTTGATCCGCTCGGAAAAACTGATGCGGTTTTTCCAGCAGTGCAGCAATTAGTGCATCCATATGAATGGGAGAGCGATAATTGCAGAACGAAAACTTTATGTCTCTTTTCCAGTTTGTATATATGGAAGAAAAAGCAGCGCCATGTGTGGTTCGTTGAATTAAATTTTCTCTAAATCAACTAATGATGTGTAAAAATAATTTTTGTAAATTTTTTGTGCTTGAAATAGTAATAAAGCTGCTGAATATTGAATTTTCATCGTCGTTATGTAATTTGTATGTATAATATATTTACATATCTCTTCAGTATTACAATTAAAAACTGTAATAACAATTTTTATGAAAAATTTTTCGAAATAAAACATTATTTGTTATATTCAGCTATGAATAAATAAACCTACATCAAAACATCAATTTAAAATTAATCAGAAATGAAAAAAATTAAAACTGAAAAATATTTATTGTATTAAACAGCTGAAGCGATCAAAGTTCATTGATCTTTTTCATATAATATTTCAACGTTTTGTTGTTTTGGAAAAAGAACAATATGGGAACAAATACATTTTTAGGAATCACATAAACTTGATCCATCCACTTATTTTACATCCATTTATAATAAGAAATGATCTATCATTCTATAATGTATTTCGAGTAATATAATATATCAGCCAGTGAATTCTAGACGTGACCGAACAACTTCACGAACGGATCTCGCCCCCACCGAAATTACACAACATTAAAATTTAGTTTTACGATCGATTTGGCGACAATCGAATTCCGGTCAATTTTATTGGGTTCTGGAGAATTTCGGTCGTCGGTCCTCGCTCACCAATAAATACTGCACTGATAAATTCGGCAAAATTCCGAGATTAAGGGCACCGCCATAAATCTTCGATCGGGGCATTTCCCCGATACCTTTCTCAACCCTTGGGTCTGCGAAGAAAACGTAGCGAGCCCTTTGCTGCCATTTTCCCGCTTTTCCCACGCTGGGGAAAGTGGATTATTCAAGACGATTGGCGTGTATTGAAATTACCAGTCGAATAAGCCGAAAGGCGATGAGCCTTTATCCTAGAATTCCATATTGGGAATCTTTGATTTATAGTTTTTCGAAATAATATTTATTTTCAATGATATTGTATTAGTTCGGAACATTTCAATATTGAAATGTATAAAAAAATGTTTTTGTGTACAAAATCATATGAAAGAAGGCTTCGTTTCGCGAAATTAACAACAGATCGTTCCGATTTTCCGTGAGTAGATTGTGAATCGTGCGCTCGCAGCTGCTGAAAGCCTTCCTTTTCGCAAACGTGATTTATTATTTTGAGTAACGTATATTCGTTCAAGATCAAACGAGTACGAGGACTCGTCTGAAATGTATTTACACGCCGTTATCGCGTTCTTAGACGAAGGAGCGGCTCGCGTGACTTACGAGACGCCCTTTATAATAGACGACAACGAAAAAAAGGGCCTGTGACCTATATACGCGAGAAGTATGCGGATAATGCGGGGATTTTTTATTTTTTTCATAATTATTGAAATTTATGTTGTGTATAATGCAGAGCCACTTAAGAATATATGCTTTTCATGTGTGATTTTTCTGAAAGTTATTTTCGTTATATTGTTGGAAGAAATTTGTATCAAAATTTATTGTAATAAATTCTGCTTTCAGAGTTTGTATAACGAAGAGCGAAATTAATTTTGTGTACAGTTAATAAATTAATAATTTATCTTCCAATGAAAGGTCACTTTCAAAGTATGAAATTGGCTTATAGAAAATGTTTCGAGAGATTTAAATGCGAAGACGAAAATCAAATTTCATATTCGATAGACAGAATAAAAATATTTATAATTTATCATGACAAAGACAAATCTTGAGATAATCTTATTCTCAATGAGAAATATGTCTAGTTTAGTTTAAATGAAAATTATCGGATATTCTCCAGGGAAAACTTGATCTTATAACATTGAGTCTATTTCGATGTTAACCTCTTAAGGTCAGTTTAATAGCGAGCGTTAATTTACTGAAATAACACGAACCAATTATAACTGTAGAAATATTTACAATTATTAAAATTATTTACATCAATTTATAATGCGAGAAATTGTATATATAATATATTAACTTTTTCGAAGTTACGATTCAATTATGGAAACGGCACAGGACACGCTTAAAACTTAATTTTAGTTTTCTTCCAGTTTGGAATAGTTTGTTGTTTTAGATGAACTAATGCTCGAGTTTCTCAGCCATATGTCATAACAGCAAGAGAACAACATACTGGTCAAACGTTATACCGAGTTTAAGAGATAATGCAAACTTGTTTGTGAACAGAGCACTTAGTCAACTGAATATAATGTACTGTCGACGTTTACGAATACACAATGCGAGCTATTCACCGGAATTATAATTTTCAAACACTCCCAGCCGCATTATACGAATTCAAAAATTTTAAAATAAGCAATAAACTGAAACTACCAAAGATGACATGTGATACAAATCACTATACGGCTCCGCAAGATGCACGAAAACCATTTTGCGAATACAAAAAGTCCTTTATCTACGCATAAAAATATTGACGTTGGGAACAAGCCAGTGTGTACATATAGGCAAGTCGTGACACACTGACAAATTGAAATGGGTTTGCCGCGGTGATTTCTTTCAACCCTCTTATACGTGTCCCGGGCAGTTTCCCACACCAAGTTTTTACGAGTAGGACCCCTAGGGCTCCCCAGGACACCCTGCTTTATTTTACGGTTACGGGATTATATTTTGGGGCTTTGTGTTGTGTTCTGGGCACATTTTTCGACAGTACTGGGCCCCAGTGTATACGTCAGGGATTTTAAACCATTTTTAATCTACAAAAGGTTCAGTGATTTGGGTTTTTTCATGTGAAAAATATGATAGAAAAAAAATTGCTTGATTTTTATACTTTAATTGTTATTTTTTTTTAAATAATACCATAAATCCAATTATAAAGATAGATTAAAGTATTTTAATAAATTGCTTTGAAAAATTTCTTTGATAAATTTGGTTCGTAAATTCGCTCATTTTTGAGGTTTTCATCACAAGTTTGTGCAACACGTCGTTTGAAATTCACTGGAAGGGTAATGGAAAGGGTAGGATATTGATGTTATAAGCTGGAATTATCTGCGCGAAAGGGAATAAACTAAGGTGAATTTACAGATAAAAAGGGAATGAATAAGAGGGGACCGAGTGTATAATAATGAAAAGGACCCGTGCAAATCCTTGACGACACGACGTACGCTCATGCGTAACGGGTATTATAATAGTTTTTCATTCTAATCCGGAAAGAGTTTTCCATCTCTGTCGTATATAATGTTTAATGCTATAAAATTTATTTTAATATGAAAGTATTAAGTTGAGGATTTTTGTAAGGATCGTATATATATGAAATTATTTCATTTGAATATGATTTAGTTCCGTGATCTTAAAAAATATTAAATAAATTACGTTTTATTTTTTATATGAAAAAAATGAAACTGTATAAAAATAAAAAAATCATCTCTCTGAAATGAATTAAAATACAGATATATGGCAATATAAATATTTATGTCGAAAGTTTTGTGTAAAAAAGTTATTCAATACTTCCCATACCAATGTATTGTAGAAAAGAAAAATATTATATTATGATTTTTCTACCGTTCTGATTATATGGAATATTATTTTCCGGTTCAGATAGCAATCTAAAGGATCGCAACTGAAGTCAGTAATATACTTGTCTATCCCATATCAGATCCTCTCATGCATTTGATTCTCCTTCTCGTAACAAATACGGCTAAGAAAATAATGAAAACATACCGATAAATCAATGAACAAAATATGAAAAAACAAACCCAATCAAAATTTATCTGAACTTAATTATGAAGAAAAATGAAATAATAGCTTTGATTGGAAAAGAACATAGTACAATGTGAAATCTCTTTTTCCTCTATTGTATGTGTGTTTCGTCACATTTCCCTTGAGGGTAGGAAAAGTGGGTCAAAAAAATAGGTCCTTGATGAGTTTACTGAGAATGGGATGAGTTGTTCCACCACTCTTGGAGTGAAAGATGCGAAGTATCTCTAGAAATGGTCTTTCCCCAGCAGTAATCAAATTCTAATATTGCTCGCAAATAAAAGGAAAACTTATCCCTGGCTATAGATTCTCTCTTGTTCCGCTACGAAAATAATCAGTGGTGAATCCTACCCTCTTATCCAAAACCATCGTATGATTTTATTGTACTATGTTTAAACTTGACATTTTGCGATATTTAATTTTTGATTCAACAATTTTTCTTGCATTGCGATTAATTGAATATTTGTATTTGTACTGAGTAGTGGAAATTGTGTAATTTTTACGTTTTTAAATATTTTCTAGAAAAATAAAGAATTTAAAAAACATAAAAAAAATAATAAAAGGATAAAGTTGCACGCAAGCAGAAGGATCACGGTCGTCAAAAAAATCACCCATGAATCCTGCGGAAAATCTTTGATCCCGTCATTTTCGCAAGAGCTGTGCGCACGATATCACCAAGAAAAATCGTCAGATAATTATATTTTAAGCACATGCTCTTTCCAGAGCCTTCAACCAGAGGTTTTCAAACCTACCGTCTCCCAATTGCCAATAAAGCAGACGTCGTAAAATATGAAGAAACCATTCCATCTCTACGCTAAATTATTTGTGTATATATTTAAATTTAATTTGTAATACTTTTATTTAAATTCTTTAGAAAAAAAAAGAAACAAAAATTAATGTATGATTAAAGTGCAAATTGTTTTAGATTAAATAAAAAAAATGTTCAATAAAACATAGTATATATAGAAAAATTATCAATTAAAAAAGTATTATAAACTACATATATAATATTAAAATTTAAAAAAAATCTGAGAATGATTTCATTTTATATACGCACGAACATATTGCGCAATATTGAGGGTGTGTTCCGGGTGCGAAGGCTTTGAGGGTGGTTGGACGGGTGGGTGGTGCTTTTTAAAATCCACTTTACGGCGAATGTTAATAGAGTGAGATTTTATCACGTGAGATGTGCACGAAAAGGAGGCTTTCCGGGTTCCGGGTAACATTTTACGACGGGTCTTAATATCGTGTTTTCTTCACTCAAGTGAGGTTGAGGGGGCGGCAAAGAAGGTCGACTTATCCGCGCAAAGCTCATCTGTTATAAGGTGGAAAATTTTGAGAAAAATTAAACACACGTCACGCAACTGTTGTATGCAAAAACGTCTGTTTTCAAATTATTTATTTATTAAGATATTATTTTTTGTTTTCAAAGTAAATATTAAAATTTTTTCATATGATAAATATTTTGATGAAAGTATCAAGATCCGAAAATAAATGAATTTAATATTTCGCTGGGAAAATTTTGATGTATCTATCTCATATTAACTTATCTATGCAATAAAATATATAAATGCCCAAGTTATATATAAATTAAATTTTCAGTAAACCTACCGGAGGTTAACTATAATAGTTTGAATGATAAGATTTAGAATGTCGCTTTGGAAACTAATCTCACAAGGACTCATGATAAGTGCTATAATTTAAACTGAATACGGGAAGGTTTTAGACGTCATATTCTAACATTTATATCGGACATATTCATAATGTTCCAGATGCATAATAACCTCCTAATAGCCCGCACACTGTTAAGAAAGGTAATATTGGTAGAAGAGCTATGGAATACCTTAAAATATAAAAGCACCTCCGGAGCTTTCAATTATGATTCGATCTAAAAGTTGGCTTTTGCGACGAAGAACAATCTTTTATATAAATTCATTTTATTGCGAGCCACTCAGCATTTAAATGTAATTTTAAAGAATTTCTTTTGACAGTTTGTATTACTAAAGAGTGGATTTCGCTCGTAAAAGGGAAGAAAAATTTTTGAGTCGTTGCTCAAGGAAAAAAGCCACCGGTTTGGGGGATGGTAAGCCGAAAACTTTTCTCGATGCCTAAATATATTTCGTTTTATGCGAAATCATCCCGCTCTTGTCTTGTTTGCGCTCGGATCCGGATTCGGGCGAAACTTAAAGTGAAATAAAATTTTACTTAATAGACATAAATTCATTACCCGGACGGGTGGTCCGAGAAAAGAAGAAGACGAGGAGGATACCGAGATAGAAAACGGGGAAGAGGAGGAAGAAGGAGCTGAGTTTTCTTACGTTCCTTTGTGGAGATTTTCCGCGCTCTCACACCAACGCGGAAAATTTAAAAGATTTCCTCTCTCACGCGAGGTCTGTTTTTCTGCGCAAAAGAAAACGGCCACGGGGAGCGTTTTTCTCGCCGGCTTACTCCATTAGAATAATTACGTACAAAAGTTGCCTTTTTTTAGGACCGGACGATCCTCGAGATTTACAAGCATAAATATCAAACTAGCTATTCGCGTTTGCTTGAGGCGACTTGAACCGACTCGACGCGAGATGGATAGTTTTACTTTTTCATACTTTCTGTCTTCAGGCTTTTTTAATAAAGTTAAGTTCGCTTCTATTTTGAATTTTAATTAAACTAAAGCAGCTTTTGATACGCAAACTTTAATTTTAAATTTTAATTTCATATGAAAACCTTTATTTTGACAAAAAATGGACGCAAAACCAACAAACGCGTCATCCAATCGAACACCCCAACGAGGGGTTCTCAACTCCGGTCGAGCCGCGCACACACACGAGCCCGCCATGTTTTGTGAATGGCTCTTTTTATCCGAAGTTAGCCTCCCCTGGAGCCGGAGAATAATGGCGGCCATTTGTAAAGGGACGTCGGGGGCCATTGTGGGCGTCCAGTGGACCCGCGGACGAGCTGGCTCTCTTGCTCGTTTTGTATGGACGTGGTTGGATAGTGTTGGCGATCGCACTATTTTCCGCCGGAAAAACTGGGAAAAAATTGAAGCCGACGTGTGGGAAAATTTCGTCGAATGCGGCTATCGGATTGAAAGTTCTTTTGAAAATGTTTCTTTAAAGGAGTGGAGTTGATTTTATAATTTATGTTGTATCTCACTCGGCGCAAGTGAAAGTTTATATTAAAATGAAAATTAATTATAAGTATTATGCTTTGAATTTTATTAGATTATTTTTTCACCGAAATAACATTCAGGATAAACTCAATCAATAAACACATAGATGGCACTATCTAAATTTACTGCTTAAATCATTTAATTTTGAATTACATTTTGATATTTAAATAATTTCTCAAAAAATCGTTGAATATGGAACTGTGATCCTTAAATTTCTTCTACGCTATTTTTATTTGTATTATTAAGTGTAGATGTCACATTATCTACAATACTTTATTCCAACGATCATTATATACGCTATCGGAAAAACATCACATGAAAATATCAACGAATCCGAAAAAAATTCAGAATGTAAGGAAATTACGTAAAATACGAAAAAACCTTTTGTTTTATATTATACATATAAAATCTAAATGCGAGTTTCGGATTATGTTCGGCGAAAACGAAAAAAATGGAATACACGTCACATGTTTACGTATACATATACTGAATGTCAAAACAACGTTCTCTTGGTATAAATATAATATTATACGTATGTATAACGAGGTTGAGGAAAATCGTTCGCGAATCTCGGCGTTTAAATGCATCATTAAAATATAATATTTTGCTTCGGAGGCCTCATCCGAAAAAATACATACACATGTATAAAAGCTCACGCTTTTATAATATAATATTAAGTGAAACATATACGATGGGCTACCGTTATAAATTTTTTGTCAAATTTCATTTTTCAAGAGAAAATGAAGTCGGTATCGCACACGCAAAACCTTTTGACAAATCCGACCGGCTTACATCAAAAATACAAGCGCCGAACTCATATTTATTCACTCATCCTTCGTCCTCTTTAACATACTCGTATAATATATAATAAAGTAAATTTTAATAAATATGCCAAACGCGCTAGAGTTAACTTTTTGCATGTGTGATTATATAATAATATTTTGCTAAATACGCGCTTTGAAATTTCAAACATGAAATTTATTCGTTTGTTTTTCATACAGTCGAGAAGTTTTGAATTTCACAACGAAAATGAAAATAGTAAATGAGAGATTAGATGTGTGAATCAGAAAAGATTAAAGTTGAATTTTCATATTTGAAATGGCTTAACTGAGAATTTATATGTAACAACTTGATATTGAGAATCGGTGTATTTCAGTAAAATGTTATATTAACACTCAAATAATTTATTATTGTCAAATATTTCAATTCCATATGAAATGATTAAAAAATAAAATTTTGATGAAAATTGTTCTGAGATATATTTTAGTATTTGATAGTCACTTAATTATAATTTTCGATAGGTGTCAGCATTTACTAACTATAAAATATTTTGTAAGAAAGTTTAGTCACGCTTATAAATTTGAGCTTAAACTTAAATACAATACAATAACATCGATTACAATTCAATTTGTAACACATGCCTCTATGCAACTGTAACTTGTAAATCACAAGTTCGAAACAAAATCGATTCATCACAACCATTTATTAATAAATTCAGTTCAAAACCACAAAACAAAATAAAATCAATCATCCTTAATTAATCGAAAATACACTCCGCACAAAACCGCATTGCGAAGCGCGAAATTTACTTTGATTCAATAACAATTAAATGTCGGCGAACATTAATAAAATTTCCAAGGAATTTTTACATCGGACTTTTGCAGTCCGCCCACTCAGGGACTCCCCACACGTTCCGAATATAAAATGTTGTACAGTGAATCGTGACATAAATATTTATGATGCAAATTTCGCACAGAGCCACACGCGGCCCGTGCCGCTTTTCGAAAACCCCCCACCGATACCCCTCCCGTCCTTTAGGGTTATTATATAATAATATTTTATGTAAACATGTTTGCAATGCAACAGTTTCATCGTGGAACAAAAGTGCGCGCGAAAACATGTTTTCTCAAAACGGCACCACCCGAAAACATAAATTTGCTTGTCCTCGACGTTGCGTGGCTTATAATTATGTTTTGGGGGTGAGGGTGTTGTTGGATTGTTTTTTTTCTTGGAGTTATTTGAAAAAGTTGGGTTGAACTCAAGTTATGATTTTGGTTTTATTAAAATACTTCGCAGGTTTGTAAAATGGATGAAAATTTTTGTGACATTCCTGTGTGAAGAATCTGATGAAATAAATTACAGGCTACTTTTTCTATATTTTGATAGATATAAATCACATTTATAAACGTGAAAATAGTTTATATAAATATTATAGATTTTAAGGATTGATATATCAAAATATTAGAACGAATCGGTATTTGGAGTCTCGCAATATTATGTAGTGAGCCAACCCCATGAAAAAATATTGACATTTCGAAAAGGCATCGTCAATGGCAAGAGGTCAAAAAAATCCACGAAGGTTCAGCGAAAGGCTGTAGACCTCGAAGCTTAATATGATTTTAATTGCGGTTATAATTAACGAAAGGATCTCAGTGTATATATGTGTACATGCCCGTTAAAAATACAATTTTCCAGATGGAAAAACAGAATTTAGCGTCACGTATACGATCTTTCATATTAAATAAAATACAGGTATATATGTATTATCTACAGGTAATCATATGAATAATTTCTCTACATTTCATTATATTTAAGTTTGTTGGTGGATTTTGTCAATTTCATTTTGATACAGTAGTAGTTTATCTTCACTTTTGTACGTTGGAAATAACTTAAGTCCATAAGATATTATGTTAAATGGAATGATTGGATTTTATTCAGTATTCAACGACATATTTTGTTGAATGTTAAAAGATTTATCGAGATTCTTATAGAAATAGTACAAAGAAATGGATTTGCTAAAAACTTGTTATAATAGTGGAAATCTCATATATTGAAAATAATCCGTATTATCTTATACAATTTTACTAACGGGCAAAAAGCCAACGTGTAACCCAGTTCGGCAAAGTGTGACAGGAAAGCTCTTTATAATATTCGAGCATTGTATCACTTTTTCCTACAAAGCATCCCAAATTGACCTATTTGGCCGAACCGCATACGTTATACGGCACGTTTCAATATAACTTTTTCGTATTCGAATTTGTGCCTATCGATGTACGAGCGATAAAACACGCATATGCAAATAGATGAACAGGATTTGTGCACACGCTGAATCCTCATACATAAACTTCGCGATGATTTATGCCCGCGCTAGTTGGGACTTCGATCGGAAAACTCGGAAAATCGAAGGGATGCATACACAAATCCGATGATATATTGTTTTTATTTTGTGCCGGCGAACTTTGCGGAAAGAATCGGCGAGATAATCGTCGCATTTGCGAGAATGGAAAGCGATATTTTCGCATCGGGCGCGGAAAAACTTGGCGAGGAAAAACCTCGCACGGAAAATTCGTCGGGTCGTTTCTCTTTCGGTTCTCGCGGAATTATTCGCGATACGGATGAAAAATGATAAAAATATAGAACGCCGAACGTTTCGATAGATGAAAAGCGAGATACTGTACGCCCGTAATATTTCCGACGAATGTAAGTTATACGGAGGAGGAAACGTAATACATTCCCAGCGAAATTGGTTCAAGGAAAACGAGTGAAACTTTCGCATTTGTATTACGATGCTATTTCTTATTCATGCTGAAAAGTTAATAATCTCAATTGTGCTTGTATTCGTATAATAATTCAGTAATTTGCGGGATTGTATTTCATCTATATATATAAAATATGTATATCTAATATTTTCAATGAAACAATGAATAAACTAGTATTTGATCCATTATAAATTTAATATTTTGCTTCATATACGAAATTAACACTTTCATTTGCAATTAGAAAAGTATATTAAATTTGGGCGTCGCAAAAAGGGCCGCCACAAAAACTGATTTGAATTGGAAAAACGGACTTCGGCATTTCAGGCATTGGAGCGCGATGATCAGCAATCAAGCTGCGGCACATCTCCGCGAAAAGTTAATATAATTTTCCATGAATATGCATAGACGACGACACCATTTCTTTTGCGCCTCAGGCGTAAAAAGGTAAAAGAAGCACCTGGGGACTGCGGGATTTCATTAGGACAACGCGACGGACGAAAGGACCCACTCCTCTATCGACGAGTGCCCTAATTATCATTCGGCGATTCGAGTGTGCGACGAAAGCTAACGAGTTCGGGCGAGGTGATGAAAAAAATGAAGATGAAAATCGGAGAAAATGTCCGGTCCGGTATTAAAATTCATCGCTCATTGAAACAGCGCGCGAGATATTCGGAGCGGAGGGAAAAAAATGTTATTTTATTGCTGTGTCACCTTAGATTGGAATCGCATTAATTGGATTCATTAGAACGGGGAATGAATTTTATTGAGATTCGAGAACGCCTTGAATGGAAATTTTTATGAATACGTAATGTTGCATTAAAAAGTTGGCGGATCTCGTCCGCGCCGCGTAATTGACTCGTTTTATAAATAGGCGACTATCAATTTTGGATGAGATGAATTTTTTCGCTCGGGTAAAAATATAGACGTGTTTCAATTTGAGGCAATGCAAATACTCGTTTATTCATATGATTAATTGGATAAGAAATTAATGAAATTTTATTCAATAGAAAACAGTTTATAAATTAAATAATATGAATTGGATGAAAAAGATAATGGAAAATTAATACAAAAGAATAAAAAGACTTAAATGAAAAATTTAAGTATTTTACTTTCCTTTTGAACAAAATGCACTTCAGTCGAAAAAACGGAACCGTCCAAACAAAAGCGACACCCTTTGCGCACGGAACTTGTTAAATTAAACTACTACGATTAAAAAAATACAAAAAATGAAAAAAAAGAGTGGGGTCGTTTTAATAATTCACACTTTTTACGAGCACTCCAGCCACTTCATAAAGTGTTGGCGTGCAACCAGCGACAAAGGTAGGGCTACCAATTATTTTTTCAAAAATTCATAATCACTTTTTCTTTGATAAATTAATGAAATTTCAAACTGAAACAACAGTAATCTTTCCATTTATTTTTTTTATGAATAAAATATCCCTTTAGTTAACTAACTAAGAAATAATTTCAATTGAAAATTTCTGAATTTAATTCAATATAGACTTCCTAGAAATTTCATAATAAATTTTTCGCAAGATATAACTTAACGTTACCTAGAAAGGTTTTTTGGTTTCGCGATTGTGACAGTTCGTCCAGAATAGTTGACAACCCTGAACTGAGGAGGGAAACGGGTAAAAAGTGCGCGGCCCTCTCGCTGAATACGTAACAAGTTATAAATTTGTACTTAATAATTCGTAATAAAAGGACCCGTGTCATGCTCTTATCACGCGGCCGGGCCCCCGTAGTTAACGCTAATTGAATTAATTATAATTTACGCCCAAAAGGGCAAAAAAGGGGGTTCGGTGAGATAACTCGCCCAATTATGTTTTCACACTTTTTCGAGTGACGTTTTTGAAATCGGAAAGGATTTCGTGCATTTTTGGATTATATTAACATTCGTAATTTTCAAATTCGGGTTTTTAATAAGTATTTCACGTTCGTTTCGTGTTGAATCTATTCGAAATGATAATATTTGATAGTTTTGTCTGGGAATGTCGAAAAAGGATTGGATTTTCCTTCTACATATCTTGCATAATTCACATGTTAAAATAGCTCTCTAGAGTCGTATGCAATACCAAAAGTACACAGAAGCGCAGTGAATCCTGTCTATAAACGGTTCCTTTACTAAATGAACTATCTGAATATTTTCATACATAAATAAGATTACCGATATGAATTTTGAATACGTTGCTAGATGTAATGATGAAATTAAATATTAAATTGGTATTTCAGACAAGTGCCAGATGATATTATTTATTCAATTAATTTCCCTTTACCCCTTAATATAACCTAACAATGCACGAACCGGGAAATAATTTCAACTTAATCTTTTTTGTGAGAATGGTATAATTTCCAATAAGAATTATAATTTAAAAATCAAATGAATATTACATAAAACAATAAATATTTTTAAAATCAATCTCACTCTATGTATATACCCATACCACACACTTTTTAATACCGTAAACTTTGAAAATAATATTATATATTATGCTGGAGCAAATTCAAAATGGAACGCGCTACGTCTATTTATTCAACGTGGCGCGAATTGAACGATTTTCCGCAACGTTTGCGTCTTAGAAAATTGATTTCACCACACGCCGGAAACAGAAGTGCACGTATAAAGAACAAACGTGTAACATACACACTCGAATGTGAGCAAACGTCAAAAAAATTATCTTATTGTCGAGTATATTCAATTTGTCACGTGTGCGGCGAAAGAACATCCCGCGCGTAGACGTAATAAAGGTGACACACGTGTCTTACCACCTATCTCGAACTGTTCACGTGTGAATGAATAATACTGACAGTTTTCGCGGAAAACGAAAAAAATCACGGCATTATTTTCTTTGGGTTCGGCGACGTCGCCCCATACAATTTTTCGCGTATATAGAGCTGTATTTGAGTATAATATGTTAGAGTCATAAAAGTATTGAAAGAGAACAGATTTATGATTCTTTCGAATAGATTGTATTTTGATTCTATTGAAAAGAACTTTATATAATAATAACAACCAATTTTTATCCATCTGTCTTGTCTTTGATAACTTCTATGGTGAACCATTTTTGTAGTAATATACAATACGAAAAAAAAATTCTTAACATTTCGGGCTCTATCTTTCGATGATTTTTAAACTTCATGTTTTATTTCCAATTATTTAAAAAAATATATATTCTTTGATACTTGTACCCTATGTGTATTATAATCATCATTATATATCCCTTTCTATTGTCGAGTCTTTTCTACAGTAGGTATTCCGATGATCGTTTTCTAAGGATCTATAATATTCATTCAATTAAATGTAAAATATTTGCAGGTAAACTTATAAAATCGGCATTATATTTCGTATTTTGTAAACGATGCTCTCAGCTCAAATTCTGAGCTATAAAAAGATGGAACCGTGCTGAGTTCCATGCAAAAGTGAGTAGAAAAGGATATATAATAATTGATTGTTCCTTTTTTTTTAAACAAAATTTACATTCACACAAAACCGTACAGCGCTCTTTCACTCCCAACGAAACGACTCGCGAAAAACACTCTCCATTATCAAATTTACATTCCCCACATTCGACAATTGACTTACACACGCGAACACGACAGCCGCTTAACTTTCCCGACGATGCAAAACTGTAAACGGCCCGTCGAAATCGTCGAGTTAAGAACGCGACGACACCCCGGGGTGCAGTTAAAACCCGAGACGGTTAAAGCGCACTCGGTTACCGTAAACTCCCGACAAACACGGCCACTATCGCACGAAATAAGCGCACATGTACGGCATCGGACCGACGGCAGTGTGGTTAATTGCCGGTGTTCGGACTGCCGATTTTTTATCGAGGTTTATCGGACCGTGTTGGCACAAAGTGTAGATTTGTTTACGCAAGGGTCGTTACTCGCGTCTCTGATAAAGCGGTATCCTTTCGGAGGAGTCTGGCGATCGGTAGATCAGTTTTTTTAAGGGAAAAAAATGCGGACGGTCGAGGTGATTAGTGAAAGTCGATGGATCGTAAACCGCGCTTAATCTAATGCCGATAGACCGCTATTATCCCGAAAAATAAATCTTCGCGAGGTACTTGAAGTTTCGTAGTAGTTTTGGTGCATGTGTTAGGTTGTGAGTAATTTTCGACTATTTCTAGTCTATTATTCGATTTAATTATATAAATTTAAAGAAAATATCCAATTAATATATTAAAACATAGTATTGTTTAATAAACTTAAAATTTAGTATATCGTAATCAATATAATATACGAATATCGGAAATAAATAAGGGTGTATGTGCCATTTATAAGATTTTTAGGTATAATAATTTTTGTCAAGAAACTTCTACACTGGCGCATACAACCGATTCAAATTATTTGTTGATATAAACTATAAAAACTGATTTTGGTGATTTTGATCATATTTGAAAACAATGGCGTTGGTATATAAAACATATTTCTGGCATAAAATTTCTTTGGATTTTTTGATACGTAAGCCCTTTTTTAGTTCCGGTATTCATATGATCACTTATTATTTTCTGAACATTCACATCAAAGGTGAAACTAGTATAATGACAATCCATAATTCATTGCACGAAACCAATCCATCAAAAAACAATCCATCCAAAATCATGATACTAAAACACGAATAGGAGACTCTCACGGCGGCAGAAGTACCGTTTGTGTTCCAAACAGGAGAGCTCGGTCATTTTGCATGAGCGAACACCGAAAGGGCCAAGGAGAGGAAGCTGAATGATTTAGGGCTCTATTATTCTAATGGATGGACACTTTCGCGGAGAGCGAAAAGAGAGCGACCCTCACTCTTCGTGCACACTCGGACGGCGATATCTCATTCTTTTTGTGGCTTTTATTTAAGCCCGGCGCGGTCCTCTCTCTCTCCGCTCGACGAGGTCTTATCGTCGTTTGTTTTTTAAAATATTTAGTGAGGTCCCGGGTGTGGGCGAGGTCCTGGCGATGGAAAAAGTCCCGGCTGTGGCAGAGGTCCCGATCGTGGTGTGGGTGAGGGCCTTCTTTTGTAACGCGATAGCGCGCCGGCGGACAAACGAAGATTTGTGCGTGGAGCTGTCACGACTTAACCCAATTTTATACACTCGCTATGTATGTGACGAGGCCGTCTTACATAAAGATTATACGTGTGTGTTTTACGTTTTCGGATTTAGGTCAAAATTTTGTGAAAAGAATTTATGGGTAGTTGCTTTATAGGAGTTAATCGTTGTTTATTTCGTGTGTCGACTGATTGACACAATTATAGAAATAGGCGGTTAGAATCAATTTTTTTTTAAATATTTGATTGGGTAAGATCTAATATAGTCTTGAGGCGTCTCGACGTCGCCATTGTCGAAGTCGAAGCTCGTTTAAGACAGTAAAAGCACTCCGTTGTCATCGAATACGCACACCAAAGCCGGCGACGCTTTTAGCGGGCATAATCTGTAAGCCGATGCGTTCGAATAATCCAATTTGCGAACAAAACTTTATCACAAGATTAGGCTCTCGTGCCGGTTTCCTTCTATCCAGTGCTGGAAATTCTTCAATTAAAATTTCACTTCGGTGGAAACAACGTTTTCTCTTTACGTAGGTGCGTGGGGGTTCGACATCGCCCACTTGCTGTCCCGTCACTAGTTGAAAAGTTTTTCGAGAAAGTCAAAATTGAAATGGTTTTGGAAGTGGGTCCCGAAGTTCAAAGTCGTTTTAAGATAGTGTTGTTCAATCGAATGATGAGGTTCTTGATTCTATTCAATGTTCACGATAGTTATATAATACATATGCATTGCATTCTACAAGTTCACAGGAAAAGAAAAGCCTGTCACGCCTAAATTACGATAACGAAGAGAAAATAAGTGAGTTTTATCTAAAAATAAATTATTCAACTAATTTCAATTATCAAAATTGGATCTCCAACAATTACGCAACAACTTCACGCACATAGTCGGCGACACGCACCGACAAACACACCGGACGAAATTCAACAAACTCGATGAAAATTATCGTTGTTGATATTTGCCACGGACAGATTTTCGGTAATGGATTTCCAGCAAATTCACTAATATAAATCCATTAAGCTGAAATGAGAAGTTTTGTGCCGCGGAAGGTCGCTTTTGGGGTACCCTCATTACGCGGCTCGCGCAATCAGTCACGTTTATTCAGAGCAGAGCTTTCAGACTAAGTGCTGATACCAGTGACATCAAATATACAAGGGAAACGCTGACCTACGAAAAAAACAACCCTTTTTGTGTTTGAATACATAAATAATTTATTTATGCAAAATCCGCGAGGCGCGTGCTGAAAAATCTCGACGAGTTTGTTCGCATGTCTTTTTTTCTATTTGGATGTTTTGAAAGTGTCCATGATTTCTGTGGTTATAACGATTGAATGTTTTGAAATTTTTTTTTTTAAATATTTTTATGAATTTCGTCGTTTTATCTATTTATTCTAAAAATTTTAACTATATCTTTGAAGAATTTCAATTCGAATTAATGAGAAGTTTATATTGAAAATAATATAGAGTTATGTCATATTATATTTCTATATTCGTCCTATTTATTTACGTCTATTCCACTATATATCCTTTATTTTTCACCAGAAAACTATTTATAAATAAAATAAAGTTATTTATATTATTCTTTCATCTCATGTCTTATGAGATTTCTCGTCTGAAAATAACAACTATTATATACAATATCTTTTAAACATTTGATCAAATTATTTTTGGTAAATGAAAAAAGGTTTTCTCATGAATACTTAAAATTGTAAAAATAAAGTTGATGTCTACATTTAGATTAAGTGGGTTTAATTTTAGATTTAATTATTTATGTCGACCTTCATCGACTAATTGATGTCAATTAATTTACGACTACGAAGAAAGTTTCGTTTTGCTTTTAAATTCTTCGATTATCCTTCAGAAAGGATCGAAATTACAAAATTGCGTCTAAACGTCGAATAACGAGACCCATCAACGAATGAACGATCCGGTAATATAGCAGTACGCGCCACCGTACGCGGATGATTGATCGTTTCCGTTCGACTGAAAATGAAAAAAAGGTCAAAAAAGGCCATGAAAAAAACGAAAAAATAAAAAAGGCATGAGCCGAAAAAAAGAAAAGAAAATAATAAAAATTAATCACGGTCGGGGGCGGAAAAAAGGGAATATTCTATTTTTAATGAGCGGAATTTCACGACCGGACGAGGGTACCGAGACGGGGATAAAGGGCCGAACGGGGTAAAAAGTCGTTTTGTTCGCGGAAAGAATTAATTTGAAAACTCAATCGAGACCTAAGGGTGCTTCAATTATTTCTGGACCCCTAAACCTACCTTCCCATCTGCGGATCATCCCCTCTCTCCTCCTCTGTGTACCCTTTCGCCATAGTGGTCCAATGTTCGTTCACAAAAACGAATTTCGAATTCAGAGGTGTAGTGGAAATTTCGAACTTCTATGTAAACTTTATAATATTATCCAATTATATTTAAATTCAATTGAAATTTTATTTAAATTTTGACAAAGCTAAACGAATATTATGTTTGAAATTTTATGATGTAACTCGTTATAAATATATAATTATATTTCATAAATAGATTAGTCAATGTCAAATCTATTGTTTATCACCAAAATTAAAAAATATATGGTTTTGTTAATGAATATCTAATATTTGAATCAGAATGTGATATTACAGTAAAATGATATACATTTTAAACAATTTTTTTCCAAAAATAATGAATACATTTAAAAAAATTTTGAAATATAAAAAAAATTAAGAGTTTCTGTGCCTTCATATGTCTTATATTCACCAGACACACCCCTGACCGGTCCATGGCTTGGACACGAGAGCGAATTTGAGCTAATTCGAACCAATATCGAGCCGACGAATGAGTGAGTGAGTGAGTGAGTGAGGGTCGGAAGCTTAATCTAATAAATATTCTGTTACGCGAATGTGCACAACAATGACCCGAAAACTGGGGCCCCTTTTGCCCGGGTTTTTATTGCCCGACGTTTATTTTATTTTATTTTTTTGTTTCAGCATTTGAACTGCGCCCCCCTCTATTCGTGCCCCTCCCACCCCCGGCGAACAAAACGGTCTACAATTAAAGTGTACTTAATGTATTTTAATTGCTTTGGACGTTGGCTTGTGTTTCGTGTGTACACGTTCAATGTAGCGTTGTGATGTTGGTATTTTCGTTTGATGTTGTTTTTTTTTTCCATACGCCAAAAGTATCGGCTTTGTGATGAAATTGGCCAATATTGAACGTGTATAATTGTGGAGTTTGTAGAAATATAGATGAGCTGTGTTCGATCTAAATATTGTGAAAATATATTTTGTATATAATATTATGAAATTCTGAAACCTTTTTATAAAAAATATATTTATCATGTAAAATATGAATATAATACTATATTTGAAGAATAATTTTAAAACTTATAACAAATATCCTTTTTAAGTAAAATTTGGCAATGAAAACGCGAAAAAAGACTTCGAACAGTATAAATTGAAACATTCATCACTTTTTCTCTTGACGAACAATTAGGCATATCCGAATCGATTTATCAAGCACCGCTGCACCGCGTTCGACACAATTCCAATTCAGATCCATTTCGAGAAACCCATACATAAAAATAAATAACCAGACGAGACCCAGATGCACCGTCGCCTAGATTGTGATTAAAAACTTGACGAAGCGAAAGCGAGCTAACAGGAGGGACTTCGCGAAGGATTTCTCGCTTCGCTATCCTCGCAGACTGTACATTTTCGCTATGCTACCACTAAGGTGATGGAAAAACCTGCGAAAAGGAGAAAAGACGAGCAATTCTCGGAATATTAAACCGCGACAGCCAAAGGAAGGCCGTATCCGCGCAGCGCAAAATTAATGCCGATACGGTCCGGAAAAACGCTGGGAAATTCTAATGCGCTCTACTGCTGGGGGGAGGAATTGATTAGATTTCTCGTAGTGGGATTTCGATGTCTATTCTGGTGATCGCTTATCAATGTGCTTTATATGCTGTCTGAGTTTTGTGTTTATTCCTTTGCTTTTGTTCTTGATGTATGTATCGAGGATGTTGAGATTGGCCGATATTGCGAAACGGTTCTCGATGAGGTATCGAAGCAACGTTTTTTATATGTAAACTAGTATACAGGCACGATGTTAATAACATCGGCTGTGATTTTGTTAGGAAGCGGAAAACGATAAAATGTGAAAGCCCGATTGTGTGAACTCGAAATGTGTACCCGATTTGAATATTTAATATTTAATTAATAAAATCAAAATAGTTCATTT